>JARDVY010000023.1:0-50000 GCA_029030555.1 Ornithoptera alexandrae | reverse complement strand
TGTGCCGCGCGTCGGCGGGCGTCGGCGCACGTCGGCGGGCGCGCGCGGCTAATGGCGCGGAACGCTCGGAAGCGCGCGCCTTATCGCGAGCTACAATACACCGCGCCGCCGCCCCGCGCGGCCCCGCGCCGCCCCGCGCCGCCCCGCGCCGCCCCGCGCCGCACCGCACGGAACCGCGCCGCTCCGCTCCCACCCTGCAGGCTCACTCGACTCGACTTCAAAAAAAATTGTTATGTAAATAACATAATCGCAACCCACACGCGCACACTCACTCACTTACACACACACATACGCACACACGCACACACACAAGTTGTGCTCGCAATCTACATAGTACTGAACACCGTGCCGGCCGATTGGTGATCACAGCAGACAAGCTTTGAGGCATCCATGGGACGTGAAATAATTAATAGATTATTTCTTTATTCCAGTGTATTGATGTCCACAGCTGGACATGGGTACCAGGGCATGGAAAATTATCGACACTCAGTATGGATTTTCTCAACGTAAGTCTGCAATTTCAGCGCTCCTTACCATCTTAGATGTCATGCGGCTGAGCTCGTCCAAATATGATTAGTAGATCCTACTTGACATCTCTGGAGACTTTCACAATGCCTGGTGGTTGCCCGTCGAACATCTATGAAATGTAGCAAAACTATTTCCTCCGAAGACGAGTGAGGCCAGGTCGTGAAGAGCAAGATATTGTGCAAGGTTCTGTGTTGAGCCCCTCGTCGCGGATATTGGCGTCCTCGTGGGTTATTCAGTGCACGACACTGAAGGGGCTGCACCAGAGTACATTTGTGGCCACAGTGACATATATTGCAACATGTTGGCATGAACGAGCGTTCTTGTCCGACCAAAGACCTACTATGGTCCTTCTGACCAAGACATATTCATCAAATAGTTCAGCCGCGCTCCCAGTCCTCGTCGGAGTGCTACCAGCCGACGTCGAGATCATCATCGAGATTGCAAGGAGATTGGGTGCTATTCACTAGTCCACGACTAGAGAGAAGGGACGTACCGCAAAGGCTCGGCTAACGGAACAGATGCCAGATATTTGACAGGATCGGTGGGAGAAGCCAGACAGGGGTAGCTAGCTGTATAGATATTTCCTTTGCAAGGATAGCGCGATATTGTACTTCCGCCGAAGAGAAGAACATACTCTTAACTTCCCAGGTGTACTTTACACGATGTCCTTGTGTCAATGGTTCTTACCAACGCCGCTCCGGATCACGAGATTTGGAGTGACTTTGAACGAAATCAGACCTGTCATAGATCCAAGTAATTATGAAGTTGGTATTGCAATGCGTGGGGGTGGGGACAGGTAAGTGGAGCGCGATGGGGGTGCGCGCGGGCAGCGGAACAGCGCGCCGGTGCGGGCGCGCACGTGCGGCGCGGCCGGCGGGCCCCGCTCGTGTTTGCAGAGGTCCTGCGCGCCGGACCCGCGCGCCTATACAAACAGCTCGATAACATTGGAAACACTTAAGCCGTCGTCACTCGAGCGGACAAAAAACAACGCGAACATATTTGTAAACGATCCGCGCGCCCTCGAGACGTGTAAACCGGCGCGCACAAAAACTTGCGCAAACACCGGCTAGCGCCTCACCTGCCCGCGCGCACTCACCGCACCTCACCGCCGACCAGCCCCGCCGACCTGCCCCGCCAGTCCCTTGCCTGTTTCGCAAAGTCAGCTATAACATGCGGGAGCGTAGCATGCGCACAGGGCGAGAGCAGCAAATGAACGTTAGCGTCAGCCGCGGGCAGCGCGTGCGCTTGCGCATTCTCACTTGGAACGGGCCACAGTGTATTTGTACAAATTTAAAACTTCCAAGTGGAACCAATTCCGGAGGCGCACCGCGGCCGCACGCTCTGCTCTCTGCGCTGATCAGCCGGTCACCGCAGTGCGGCGCGTTGCCCGTCGGCCGCCGGATCCGACAACCATATAATAACAAAAGGGAACGATGCTCTCGCGTTTGTTATCGTTGTTAATCATTTATTTAATAGTGTTTGTTTAGGTCCGCTGCGGCGAGAGTTCGCCCCGCCGCGACCCGCCGCGCCCCGCCGCGCCGCACCCTGCACGACGTACACCCCCCTCCGACCGGATGCCCGTTCTGTTTGCCGTCATTACAAAGCTGCCAATTAATAGCTCATTATGTGTGAACAGCTAAAGGCAACATTCCTCTCGCCACTCCCTCCCCCACCGGCCCGCGCCCTACCGTTACCGTTAGCTGGGCGCGCGTGCGACATCAGCGGCGCGCGGCGGCGGCAGTGCTCGCGCCACGGGGGACCAGTTTTTGCGAGGATTAGGACTCTACTCCAACAGATTGGTTTTCATAAAATTTTTCACATTATAAATCATTAAGTTGGGTATGCGCCGGTGCACCACATGTTTTCATAAACAATGATATAACACCAACAAGCAAGCAAACAAGTAGACAACGAGCGGGCACGGCGCGCGCTGCCGCCCCCCCGCAGCGCTTGCAACGTTGAAACCCGGAGTACAAACCGACAGCTTTTACTGAAGCTCAGGCGTCGCCCCGTAACACACACACGCACGCACACGCACACGCACACACCCTCCCCCTGTACCCCGGTACCCCAGTACGTTACAACGGCGGCGCGCGCGCCCGCGCCCGTTACTGGGTTAAGTGCCTCGGCGCGCAGGAAGTAGGCATCGCGCGTTCGCAGAATGAGTGCACGTGTGTGCGTGCGCGCCGCGCAGGCACCGTGCGCCGTGCGCGCGTACGCGCACACACGCAACGTGCGCCGCGTCGAATCGGTTACATGGATCCAACAAACGGCGTAATGCAATCGCATCAACACGTTCATACGGCGCGAATCTTAGGCCGCGACACTCTCACCGCACAGATATTGTAGAAGTGTCCCGCGTACTGTCAGCTCCACCGTGGGCGGCGCGGGCGCGGGCGAGGCGTGGGCGAGGCGCGGGCGCGGGTGCGGTGCAGGCGAGGTGCGGGCGCGGTGCGGCGGTTGTTATCGTCATTAAAACTTTGCAAACGTTCGTTAGCGCGGCGCTAGCTGCGCGCGAGTGTGCGCGTGTGCGCGTGTGCGCGTGTGCGCATGTGCGTGCCCGCGCGTGACGTAACCGCGCTGATAAGGCGGTGCGCGGTGCACGGTGCGAGGCGCGCGGCTGCGGGCGGCGGAGCTGACTACTCGCGTGCAACAACAACAGTTACTGGTCGCGTCCACACGGGCGGAGCCCTGCCGCCGCTGGGTCATTCATTTGTGCACCAGTAAACTTGTTTATTTATTTATTAAGTCTACAATCAATCATACACTATTACATTCACTAAAATATACAAAGAATTTAAACAAGAAACGCTTAGTATATGTTAATCTTATATCTTGATAGGTCAGGGTGAACGACAAAGGTAATTGCACTTAATAGCCTGCATAACCTGAAAACTGGAGAGTTGCAACCAAGTACAGATATCCGCAGTGGCACGACACAGGAGTAATCGCATATCTAGAAATTCTAATAGGTACCCTAATATTGACGCTGGATAGAAGTGAAGGCGCTGTCAATTTTATTGTTAAACAATTTAAACTTGAATTCATTCATCATTCATTATCAGCCGATACGACGTCCGCTGTTGGACATAGGCCTCCTCCAAAGTCAGCTTGGCATCCGGCACCGCTGGGCAATAGGGACAGCCGTTTGTAGGAGTCCATAGGGGGATTTGAACTATTTCTCACCACGCTGGCCCAATGCGGGTTGGTGGGAGCCAGAGCCTCGTTTGTTGATTACTAGGGTTCACCACGAGCAAGTGAGGTTGGCTTGGATCCCGTGAATTGTTGTGCGGGACTCCAGAACAAGAATATTAAGTCCAAAATATCTCTACAACTATCAGTATACGAAAACCCTTTATCAGCTCTGCAGATGATTCTAGCGAGGTGCCAAAGAAACCTCTTTTGAATTCGCTGCAGCCTGAAGCTGTGCGCGGAGGGGTGACCACGCCGAGCCGGAACCGTTGCACAACGTTCAAGAATACTCCGCACAAGACCATTGTATGAGTTTGTTCAACAAACAAGAACAAGACAGAACAAGTTTGTCCGACTGTTTCCATTTTTCTATAGCGGAGCGAGGGTTTGTGTTCGGCGCTTTAATCGTAGCCAAGTTCGATACCGATCTGACCGATACTGGATATTGAGTGTAAACAGGTCAACAATGCGGCAGACAGGACGTTCCGCGCACGGGATGTCTTTGTCTGTTGTTGTTCAGTTACAACATGTAGTGCTCTAGTGCTGTAGTGCTGTGCAGGGTGAGCGGGGCGAGTGGGGCGATACGGTGGTGTACATTCTCACGATACAACAACACCAATGCATCACGATGTAATGTAGCAGTTCATAAAGCGGCGGCGGCGGCGGAGCTGTTATCGCGCCCGGCTCCGGGGGCAGCGACCGCGAAACCGAAATGTGTCTAATTTTACTTTCGAATGAGCAAACTATCCGGCGCCTCCACCGGCGCCTCCACCAGCGCCTCCACCAGCGCCTCCACCGGCGCCAAGTGTGTAGTAATATGTAACGAGCAGTTATACACACAAAACAAACGCGCGTCCCTTTGTGTCGAAACAGGATGGAGATCGCTGCCGAGGTCCGAAGCACGGCCCTGCCCCCGCCCACTCGCCCTGCTCCCCACCGCGCTCTACTGACGCGTGCGTGATAAGTTATCTCATCATCATTAGCGAGACAAAGAATTGGTTAACTAGTGCGCAGAGTTAAAAATAAACATACTAAAGGGCGGCGGGGGTGCGGCGTCGGTGCGGCGGGGGTGCGGACGGTGCGGCGGGGGGTTTGATTTTATAGGATACGAACAAGTGTCACATTGCTGAGGGGAACAGCGACCGACTTGTAGCCGGGCGAAGCAGTTAGTTCGCGCGGGAAACACTTCACGCGTAACTACGTAAAGCGGAAGTGTTTAGACGAACGTGTAACATCCTTGTTTCGTTTCCATTAGGTCCAAAGCGTTTAACATTTCCGTTACCCCTTTATTTATAATGGGTTGCCCTTGACGTCAGTCCCAAACGATGTGAAGTGACAATGAGGCTCCTGGACGACCCTTTGCTGCCCAGCATCTACTGTCCCTCCCGCATTGATACTGTCGGTAAACCCGATAGGAGGCCGGCAGCTAGTCAGGCGGGTTCGAAAAAAGTTGTCGCTATCTAAAGCCCACGGCTTATAACCTCGGGATAGAATCTGGGAGTTCTGTGTCAGTAGAAGCGGCCAGGCACTGCGCCAAGGGAGCAGTTGTAGACCAGGCGGGGAGGTGCCGTTACACGGCGCACTCCATCATTGGAAATTAATTGTTTATAAATGTGAGCACGCATCAGGCGGCCGCGGGTTGCGGGGTGTGCGGGGTGTGCGCGGTGTGCGCGGTGTGCGGGGTGTGAGGGGCCCACGACTCTACCGGGCGGGGGCGGGACGCATCGTCACCGCCGCCATTTTAATAAAAATTTAATAAGTTCAATGGTACATTTCGTGCTGCACACGCCGCAGCAGCTAAATGCTGGGATAACCTTCCATCTTTAAGTAATTTATAGAACAAGGTGAAGTTGTGGTGTTTCCATAACAACACTTCCGTGCCGCGCCGTGCCGCCCGTGCCGCGCTGCGATCGGGGAGCATTGCTCAGTGCATACATATTTAGAGCAGTCGCCATATTGTTTCACTTATTCATCGTTACGTCTACTTACAGATTTCCTTATCAACAACTTGTCCCCTCCTATTACCGTACAACACCAGCGCTGCAGCATCAATCTTGCTGCAGCAGATGCCGAGTTCCTGTTCAACACACATTACAATACATTTTAATTGCTTTTGTAATGCCTGTAAGTTTTTTCCTATTTATTTGATTTCCGTAACTGCACGGGCTGCCTTTCGACAAGTGGCAGTTCCGCTGCAACCGAGTGTACACATACTGTTTAACCCTCCACAGTAGCGACCTCATCGTTACGCAATACCGGAAACAGTTGGATTTGACGTTCAGTGAAGCAAATTCCATACATTTCGTTTATTAGCGTTTCTCGGTGTCCAGCGGCAGCTTATTGATATAGATCTGAAAAGAAATTACCCTGAAACGGATCCTTGAGGGGCACCCATCCGTACAAAAGGTGTATAGGATTTAGCACCACTAACTGCAACACTCTTAACCGCTTCACTGAGAGACATACCTCGTACACCATGAAGCGGTGCTCTGCTGTGCTGTGAGCAGGCACGGGCCCGCCTTCAGCAGGAGTTACTCGCTGTTCACTTTATTACTTTTCTCAACTTAAAAATTTTAAAGGAACATGATCGCCCGCGAGCCGAGTGCTACGGGGTGTGGTGGTGAGTGTCTTCGGAACCAACGAGACGATGCGCCCTACGTGGCGGTGCACGGTGCACGGTGCACGGTGCGCGGTGCGCGGGACGCGGCCGCTATTGGCGCTACATTGTAAGGTAGCCGAGCGGCGCGCGCGCCGCACAACGACACTCGCGTTATCGGGCGGGGTGGCGCGGCGCGGGGCGCATGGAGCGGCCGCGCGCGGGCACGTCGCGGCACGCCGGCACGTCCGCGCGCGTTGCGACAGCGCGCCGGGGCACGCGCGTCTCGCATCGTGTCTCCGAGCATCCGCACCACCAGCCACACTCTGGCCCAACCCCCGCCCCGGGCCCGTCCACCGCAACACAGGCGGTCATCGCTGTCCATCAGAACGCACACGAACCGGAGTTCGAGTAACACTACTCCGGCTGTCGTGGCACCTCCAACCAAACCACTAGCCCTATCCTCATTAAACAAATTAGGCAAATATATTCACGTGGTATGCTGTAGCGCAAGGTTTCTCAAAATGGGGTACGTCAACCTCTAGCCGTTCGCAAGAGGGGGTTCAGGACAAAATTGACGTAAACATGGCTGGATCCGTAACGGATTCGTGGTCACGCGCGAGAGTTTGAGTGTCAAGCAACAGGAATTGTTATTGGAAATGTCTGCAGATAATTCTTCTAGCTGATTTAAACATGCTGTCTTTGATAGCTGTTCCTGCTGCTGGACAGGAAGAGTATCACGAGCTCTAACGCAAAGCGGTGAATATCTTTGAATGGAGATTTTCACCCCTGATCATGATGAAAACGTAATACAGAATCGAACTGGAATTAATGTCGGAGTTGTCCATAATTGATTCGAAGCGCGACAACAACCAAGCGCCCACCCATCCACCTTAACATTAAAAGAGATGTTTCTTTTGGCACTGCGTTTGTCACCTTTTTATTTTTATAAAAACCTTGATTACTTCAACAGTCAACTTTATAAATTGCTTTGAAGGGTAGGGGAGTGCGAAAGATGTTTGCTGTTATCTGGAAACTTTTATAAAGATTCGTGGAGCCAAAACTGAGCAACCCTCCTGTAGAGCATCTCCGGCCGCCGTGAGGATACGCACACGCACATGAGGAGTGTATTAAGCAGCGGGCCTAGCACCTGCCACTAGTGGTATATCTCCGTAACTGGTATGCATCCAAGCGATGGCGTCCAAACGTCCATCTTACCATTGAAGGACGCAGGTAAGGAAGCACGATCCCCTCCAACGGGTTCTCGCCTTGTCGTGGCGGAGGGGCTTAGTAACCGTGGTCCGGTACACGGTGAAGCCAAGTGGAACCCACCCGGCCGGCCCGCGGCGAAGGGTTGGCCGAAGCGGCCGCTCCAGGTTCGAGCACCGGTTGGGGTAACTGGAGCTCACCGGAGCGGCCGGGGGCCGCAGGGGCGGCTGTGTGCTGCCCTAGCGGCCGGCTGCAGGGGCGGTTTCATACCGCCCCTCGCAGCCGAGGTGGGGTCGCGGAGGGAGTACCCTCTGCGGCCAACCGGTGTCGCACCGGCGATGCGGCGGCGGTGGGGCCGCGGGGGAAGAGGAGTGCCGGTATTGAGATGCGCCGCTCTCCCTATCCTCCGCGGCCGTTGACAGGTAGCGGCGGGCCTAACATCTCTCCGCCGCGGGGAGCCGGGAGAGGTTTTCTCCAGTGGCTCCCATGGCCTCTGGGCGACAGGTTCGGGGGAACCGGTCGCCCGCACACGCATGAGGTCGAGGAGGGGGCGCGCTGCATGTTCCGGCGCGCCCTGGAAAGGGAGGATTCATCCCTCCCTCCCGAGGTGGGGCTGCGCAAGCGGCCAGCGCCGGCAGGGTCGCGGTTGAGTGCATGCGTTCCCGTGACCCTGCCATCATGGCGATGAGGCGGAACATCGTGGGGGTTTTAGTCGGTGCAAGTCCGACATAACTCGTCCTTGCCCCCGCGAGAACGAGTATGCGTAGGCATTTCCCCCACGTAAAACAAAAAAAAAAAAAAAAAAGGTAAGGAAGCACGATAACCGCCTCGTGAAGGTACGAGGTGAGTAACGACACCCAATATGTAAAAGGTGTCAGCGCCATGACTCGGTGCAGTGGAAACGGCTCAGTTAAGTAAAGATGACGCCCAAGCTGCGTCAGCGTAGCGGTCGGCGTGCTGGGTCGACCGGAAGTCGAGCGTTCAGAGCGGGGCGCCGCCGAGCCGCAGCAGTCATTAGAGCGGACCGAGTTAAGGATTCACGACATTAATGGTCAACAAGCGTTCAGGAACGGTGCGATCAGCAGGCGGACGCACGTTGCGACCTCCGTTAAACCAGACACAAGGCGATAGCAACAGCGTTGACGCGCTGGCCGGCCGGCGCGGGCGGCGCGGCCGAACATGTCGCTTAATTTTGTTTAACCAACATTAAAGGAACCCCGGCGGGCCGCGAACACGTCGCGTCGTTAGCAGACGCGCTGGCCGGCCGGCGCGGGCGGACGCGGCCGAACATGTCGCTTAATTTTGTTTAACCAACATTAAAGGAACCCCGGCGGGCCGCGAACACGTCGCGTCGTTAGCGGACGCGCTGGCCGGCCGGCGCGGGCGGACGCGGCCGAACATGTCGCTTAATTTTGTTTAACCAACATTAAAGGAACCCCGGCAGGCCGCGAACACGTCGCGTCGTTAGCGGACGCGCTGGCCGGCCGGCGCGGGCGGACGCGGCCGAACATGTCGCTTAATTTTGTTTAACCAACATTAAAGGAACCCCGGCGGGCCGCGAACACGTCGCGTCGTTAGCGGACGCGCTGGCCGGCCGGCGCGGGCGGACGCGGCCGAACATGTCGCTTAATTTTGTTTAACCAACATTAAAGGAACCCCGGCAGGCCGCGAACACGTCGCGTCGTTAGCGGACGCGCTGGCCGGCCGGCGCGGGCGGACGCGGCCGAACATGTCGCTTAATTTTGTTTAACCAACATTAAAGGAACCCCGGCGGGCCGCGAACACGTCGCGTCGTTAGCGGAAGTGGTGGCGGCTCGTTTCGGTAATCGCGCCTAACGAGCGGTTCTGTTATTTAACGTAACTATAGACAATATGGATAATGTATTTATTTATTTATAATTATGTTTCATCCGACGCGCGGTCGTGGGTCCGATAGTTATCCACTTTTGGAAATAAAAACTATTGTGAATAACTCGCCGCACAGTACCGCACAGCACGGCACGGCGCCGCACAGTACCGCACAGCACAGCACAGCACAGCACAGCACGGTGCAGACACGAACATTAACCGCTGTAAAAGTTGCCACTTTTTTTACAAAGCGTGTTGCGAGCTGTCTACACATATTTCGTTGAGGTTTATTCGCGTTACGGAGCCCTCTGCTGCCTCTGAAACGGACGACACCGCAAAACCCAGTCAACGGACTGAGCTGATGGACGATGAAATTCATAACGTGAAATAAGAAATGGTCACCGTCCGCTAAAGTGGTCAGCAACTAGTACTCGAATATTCCAGCGCAGACTAAGTTGAGCACTGGAGACGGTCACGTGCGAGGCGCGTCGGCAGCAATCTCCGCAACGTAGCGGGGCCTGCCTCGAGATAAGTTCGCGTACTACGAGCTGGATGCAAATCAGTTTTGAATGAACGTAATCAGTCAGCTGGCGGCGGCGGCGGCGACGCGCGATAAGCCATGCCGCGCTGCTGCCCGCCTCGAGCTGTGCGGCCCTGCAGGCGCGCTGCAGTACTTCTGTGCACACAAGGCGCATCAGAGGCAGTACGTTGAACACCGCGGTGTGCGTGACGAGGCGCGCCACCGACGCAACATTACATTTAATAAGCTCGTAGCCCGTCAGGAGGTGCCGACGGTGGTCACGCTTCGCGTCCGCTTCACGCGTTACAGTGAACAAAGCTACAAGGAGAACAAGTAATGTCTGCATAAATAGTGTGTCCCCGTGCACTCACCCGTCGCTGTGGTGGTCGTGCGCGTGCGCGTGCGCATGCGCGTGCGCGTAAGCAGGCGGAGGCGCGTACGCGTCGTAGTGCAGCGGCGGCGGCGGGCTGCGCTCCGGGCTGCGCGCGCCCTTGAACAGCGGCTCATCCAGCGCGTAGGGCTGCATGTCGCGCGCGTGTGCGGGCCGCAGCTCCTGGTAGCTGGCGCCCGGGGGCGGGCTGTCGCCGCTCTCCGCCTCGCCCTCTGCAACACGCGCTCATTGGTTCCCGCTCATCGCACCGCCTTGCCTCGCACACGCCCCCCCCTCACCTACTCTCCCCCGCTACACACACACACACCCTCTCACGCGCCCCGGCCCGCCGCGCCGCGCCCGCCCCACCCGCGCGCGCCTCTCCGCGCTGCGCCGGCACTCACTTGTACACCACGGCACCTACTACTTGGGTACGGGTGCGCGCCGAAAGCCTGCGGACATGGCGCCGCGCCGCACCGCGCCCTGTGTCCCAGAGTGGACGGCTGCAGTGGAACCCATCACGAGCGCTATGTGCGGTCCGAGACGGCGACGCTAGGAGACTCACCTTTCAAGCAGTTATTGTTAACTTCGGCGATGAGGGCGTCCAGCTCGAAGCTCTCGGCACGATGCCAGGCGGCGGGCCAGGCGTCGTGCAGCATGCTCGCTATGTGCCGTACGTACCGCAGTGGGGCGGGGGGCGTGCTGCTCTCGCGGCAGTCGTGCGCACACTGGCGGAGCAAGCGGCGCGAGCGCACGGTGCGCGGTCCGACGCGCGGTGAGAGAGGAGGGATGGCTGGCGCGCGGGGGAGCGGGCGAGGGGATAGAGAAACGCGCGCGGGCAGCGGTTGGGGCGTGCGGCGCGGCGCGGCGCGGCGCGGTGCGGCGCGGCGCGTGCGGTGTGGTGGCGAGGGGCCGCGCGCCGTGGAGGCGGACAGGCCCGCCGCATCTGATCCACTTTAATTCACGAAGCGACCAATGGGCTCCCGGGCCGCGCGGCTCCCGGCCCTCGGTCCGCGGCTCCACGTTGATAGCATCCGATTGAAAAAATATTGATTTTTATCTAAGCCATACTTTATTTTATTTACAGTAAACAGGATTCGTTATAAACTTATTTAATGGAATAAACTTATTTATTATTTTATAACAAGTACACTGTTAAAAAAAAATTAACCCGCGCAATATCATTTGGTACAGTAATCATAATGGTGTGGTGCACATCGCGCGCTGCGCAGTGCTGCGGACACGGCTGACTAGGGTCGGGGATACGAGGGGGCGGGAGGGAGGCGTTTTCGACCGCCTCCCTGCCAGCCGATAATAATACTGACCTCCTCCACACGCTGCGCCCTGTACCACGCAACATCGGACAGCATCCATGAGTTTAATCAGTAAAATTAACGCACACCTGACAGTGAGCCAGCCGGGCGCAGCGCGCGCGCGCACCACGGCGACAACCTGCACCAACAACGCATGCTAAGCAAACAATCGCAAAGATTTTGTTTCCGAGCCGATCGCTACGAAACCACCGAGGTTTACCACGCTCCTGGACGATGGGAAAGAGAGGAGATTGATATGTAGAGCGCGAGTGAGGCGAGTGGCGCGCGGCTCCGCCGGGGGCCGGGCCACGTCCGCGAGCTGTAAATCTACCGAGCTTTCCTCGAAGTACCCGTAAAGATGTCGCGGCCCCGCGCTCCCGGGAACCCATAAATGTTATCGCACCAGCGGCGATGCGGCGGCGCCCCGCCGCGCCCGCGCGCACCCCGGCCCGTGGGGCGCCCCGCTGTCTCCCTGGCGGACACCAACACGTGTCCCCTAATCCGTCCGTGCGCTTGGATTAGTTCGAGTCAAAACATTTGCACACTTTTGTGATAGAAAACACAAACAGAGCCCGCCGCCCGCCGCCCGCCGCCCGCCACCCGCCACCCGCCGCCCGCCACCCGCCGCCCGCAGCAATCTGATGCGGTGTATTGAAGATGAACAGAAACTAATTGTAGGAGTGAAGGGGCAGCATTGTTATAAAGCGGCGTGAGCTGGACGTTTTTCCCTTCACCGCCGTATGCTTAATTCTCCAGCTCAGCCAACGGGGGTCTCAAAGTGCGGCCCGGCGAGACGTTGGGCACTACGCTGCACTCACTTCGCATGACATCACATCACGTTACACGGTACGTAGCCGACACTATGTACATTTTAGTTCCTAAATTCCTGTACCATATTAAGTGTTCCTGATGCTGGTTACAATATCCACATCTAATTCATCACGATCCATTGCCATATGTAAATTTTTATTTTTTTAAAATTTTTACTGACATTACTAGTGGAGTACACGAGCCGCTCCACTGTAACCATGGCGAACATGGCGAATCTAACATGGGCTCGTAGTTCGATGCAAAAGTTCATTAGTGCAATTGCGTTACGCCGGCGCCTGGTTCCGATTTACAAGTTGCTTAATTTTGTAGCTGGTCGTGTAACGTACGGGCGCGGCAGGTACGCATGACGTCACGCCGCCCGCCGCCTTACTCACCGCCGCCGCGACAACATTATCATACAGAGAAAGCAAGTGCAAAAGATTACGTGCAATGAAGCCAGCAACGGGCGGCGCGCGCCGAGCCAGCTCGGACAGCCAGTGACTCGCTTGCGAGGAATGCACGGGCGAGTGCGCGCGCGCCGGCTACCACCCCACCACCGCCACCCCCGCCGCACTGCCGACCCTCGGCCCTTTGTTTTCGCCAAGTAGACGCCAAATATATTACGCATAACGCACAAAAAACAGTGTGTATGTTTTCCGGGCGCTGCGGCACCAACCCCCAACCTCCAGGCGGCGGCGGCGGCGGCGGCGGTGGCGGCGGCGTCGTCGGCTGCGCACTGCAGTTAATCAAATATCTGTATTTGGCTCGAATTCAACAGGAGCATTACTACAAACGTGAGCAGCAGTGGCCGCGGGGGCACTGGGCCCACCGAGCCCACCGAGCCCACCGCCCGGCGCTTCCGCTCACAGCTTCTGTATGATTTTTGTAAATTACAGTAATTTATTAGGCAATTAATTAGGGACCCTCGGTAACAAAGTGAAGAAATAATTAAAAATTAGAAAATCCAAGCTATCGTCCCGAAGTCGATCCCAGTGACATCTGCACTGCGCCGTGAACTGCGCTCGGGTCCAACTACAGCGTCAACATCCGGCACGGTGGTCCCAACCGCTCGGGCATCACGCTCAGCGAGATACTCACACGGAAATCCTACGCATCAGCTCTACGAGTCCTGCTGCAAATGCGTTTAAGTAATAAGGCTCTGGACTTCCAGGGTACAAATTTGGGGTGCTGCGAGCGCATCAAATGTGCTTGCGCAGGATGCTAAGCAGGAACATCTTACATTCCCCGCGATTCAGAAAAAAATCATGAGCGATTTACTGAAAATATGCACAGTACAGTAGGAAACCAAATTAATCCATGAGCGCTATAAAAGAGGAATTGCAAACCATCACAATTTCCTCAACGCAACCATATCTCGATGTGATCTGAGAAGTTACAGGAGAATACCTAGAAGCGTTAAAAGGGTCTCAAAAGATAATGCATTAAAATACAATAAAAACACTATGGTTGTGCTGCTGTGGGACAGGTCCAACCTGCCGCCCATCTATTCCAAGTCCTCATGCACGGTTTGGTCATGAAACGTTAATAAGAAAAAATTCTTATTCTTATGAATGATGACGAGAAATGAAACGTTAATAAAATTATGATTAAAAAGTTTCCACAATTTATTTTTCTGCGAGTGCAACGCCAATGTTACCGATGCAGGGAGGAACTCGCTTAAAGCCGGATCACACCTGCGCCTGCGTTTGACTTCTCAACATTATGACTCAATGCACAAAAATGGGTTAACGTTAAGGAAACTGCCCCGCGAACGGTTTTTCCTGACCATTTCTGATTTCCCAGCAGCCGGACCCCCTCGTCACCTCGTGCCGGCGCTACATTATGCCAGCGGTGGCTAGCGCATGCGCACCACACTATTTGTTTGTGCAAAATAACTTCTCTAACGCGTGTTGAAAACAAAAGTAATGAAACCCTAAAGGAACCGTTCATTGTCCGCACCGTATCCGCGCCGCGCCCGCACCGCGACTTCATGCACAACAATTACATTTTCATCGTAAACGTGTGTCGGAAGCGGTGGTTGGGTCGGCGCGAGGGACGGGGTGCGGGCGGTAGGGGAGGCTGGGTTGCGGGGCGAGTTGCGCGGGAGCGCTTAACTAAATAAGATATTAATATTTCGAAGCGCAGGCCGGAGGTCGTGCCCGCGCGTTATCAGCGCGACAAACCGCGCGCTCCTTCCCCTCCCCCTCGCCCCGCCCCGGCCCAGCCCGCACCGTCGCGCCCGCATCGCGCCCGCGCCCGGGCCCGCTCCCGCGCCCGCAACTGTACACGTCGCGCGCTCGACCCCGTCGCGCGGTGCGCTTCCAAACTTATATAGAAATTAAACAGAGATCGTAACGAAGGCACGATAACGATCAACTCGCGGACGCGTGGTGGGCAGGGGGTAGCGGCGGGTGCTGGTGTCGCCGAGCGCCCGCTGCTCTTTCCCCGCTGGCGGGGAGCGACGCGGGCGCCGGCGCGCGGTGTACGGGCCCACTCACTAGCCTTAACACGAAGAGTTACTGTTGTACTTGCAAGAGCTTGTTTCAACAAACCCGCCGCAATCGTGCGCGCGCGGTGCCACAGTACATGTTGTATATTGAATGAAACCCCTGGATCTAAACTTTTTAAAAGCAGCAACCAGGGCTCCGGCAGCGCTCGGTGTGCAGCCCGCGCGCCGGAAGCATATCCTTTGTCGCCGCGGCGCCGCCGGCGAACTCGGTGCCTATCCTTAAATAAACAGACAAATCATTGTATATGTATAATTTATCGGTACCGTTAGTCCGGGGCGGGCGAGAGAGGGTGGGGCCGTATGGCAGCAGGCGAGGGTCAGAACAACGCATGGGGCGCATACACGGATACTGCGTCCGTACTACACAGACGAGCTGCTCGGACCGCTAGTGCGACCAGACCCGGAAGGCTCTGAAGCAAGTTTAATTTTCTTGTGATACATTCGGTTGGGCAGCGTTTGGAAAGCTTTGCCAAATCCTCACCTCCCAAATTTCCCAAAGTCTGAAGACAAAAGTCTTAAACCCATGCGTCCTCTCCACCCTTACCTACGGGTCAGAGACATGGCATTGGCCTATCAGAATGGTCCGGTCCACTGGTTCAAAGTCGCTCAGAGATGGCGAGAGCTATGCTTGGCATTTCTCCAAGGGACAAGATCCGGAAAGTTGTCGCCGGCGGTTTCCAAACCGATACGACCAGGGGGGACTTCAAGAAATGAGCTTATTGTTCCCTTACAGGTCGGCAATGCAGCCGTGACTCCCCTGGTGTTGCGGCTGTCCATTGGCGTCAATGATCACTCTCCACCAGGTGAACGAACTGTTCGCTCGATTGCCTACCCTTCCTATGAAAAAAAGCTGAATAGAAAAACGCCATGTGCAGGACGCATGGGTCTAGGACGCTCTCCCTCGAGATGGACCGGCGACATCATAAGAGCTGTTAGAAGTGGGTAGACGCGAAAAACGGAGGACTGTATCTGGTGAAAGATATTGGCTGAAGATGATAGTGATACATTCGCGTTACCCCCGTAAGGTCTATGACAAGTCTTTAAGAACGAAGTAGAAATGTAATCTCCAAATCCTTAATTCATGAAACAAAACCAATTCTGCAGGCCAGCGCCTGCTGCCGCTACGTAACTTTGTATCAAACTGTTTCAAAGGTCGGCCGGTGACGTTCCTTTTTCGTGGGGAAATGCTGGTATCGGGGCAACAGAAGAGTTATGTCGAACTCTTACCGGCTCAAACCGATGGTTTCTCTCTCGGCGCATTTGGTCCGACCATGGGAACGCTTTCGCACACTGCAGTGGTTCCGACAGCGGGAAGCCTTGATATGACCACATCTCGGGGAGGAGCTACTGATCTTCACTCCCTATAAAAGTGTTAAGCGGAAGTACCGCACGCACCACCTCGAGGCCTTTCATATTTGGTGACAGATTACCCCTAAATCCGCCACTACGGCCTCTAACCGCCGAGGCTCCTGCAGAATGCGACGGAACGCAGACGGGCCCGGCGCACCGCAGCCAGTTAGGCAGCAGTGGGCTGCTGGGGACGTGCAGCACAAAGCCGGGAGCAGCCCGCTGCCCGCCGCTCGCCGGTCGCCGCCCGCCGTGCGATAACGCGCAACGGTCGCAGCCGCTGCAGCGGCCGGCGAGCGGCGAGCGCGTCATTACATAACTTGTTATTCTCCGGTGGTGACCTCTAACCAAAAAACAACCGTTATCAAAGAACGGTTGAAGATGATTTATAAACAGTTTTAATGACGGAACTGGGGTGCGTCGCCGGGGTCATTTGTCCAATTAAAATTTAACTCTTAACGGGAAAACCGCGCGAAACGCAGCAGCGGGCCCGCCGCCGGCGCCCGGCTCCGTGTTCAGCTAAGCTCTATTGAAACCTTGCATTCATGCATCATTGTTAATACCTATCGCGGCCCGACAGTGCATCCACTTGTGTGTGCGTGTGCGTGTGTGTTGCGGGGCCTCCATGTCATACAGCCAACAGAGCGCGACGTGCCAAGGGATTAATTAATTGTTGCTAACACTTGGTCAATGGGCACCGCGGGTGGAATTGTTTTTTCGCGCACCTCGTACCCACCGCTCGCCCCGCCGCACGCTCCGCCGCACGCCCCGCCGCACGCCCCGCCGCACGCCCCGCCGCTCGCCCCGCCGCACGCCCCGCGCACGCCCCGACGCTGCTCCAAGGACATGCAGTAAATTGATTGTTCACCATTAAACTCGCGCGCACTACCCGCCCGCCGCGCGGCACCCCTCGGCGCCCCCTCGGCGCGCCCCCCCGCCGTGACCGCTGTTCGTGTCGTTTGGCGCGTCGCTGCGTAATGAAACTAATGCGTACTGCCATCTGACAACAACAGCATTGATTCCGAGTATAATCGAAAAACTTTTTGTTTGTTCGTCTTTGCTCCAAATTATCTTTGAAACAGCCTGATCGATTCCGTTTTCCCCAGATTGTCCTGATGAATATTCGCATCTTTTCGACAGTTAATGTTAAAATTGCCAGATAAGCTGCGGTAAACTAAATAAACCCTTGCAACGAGGTCTGCAGCACACCAGTGAGCTCGACGCGTCGTACGCGCACTGAACGTCGAACAACTCCGTTGTATGTTACGCGGCCCCGGCCGGCCCAGCGCCGCCTCCGATACCTTATCGGTCCCGCGCGCACGCACTCATGCGCACACGCACACCACACGCACACTCGAACGCAAAGGCGACACACGACGCAGCGCGAGAGAGGACCGGTAGCGGTAACAAGCCGTATCGCGCGGCGAGCACTACAGGGGCAGCTAGGAAACGCGGAGCAGCCACATCGGTACGTTATAGTAGCTAAAACGCAGTAACATCGTAGACACATCACGACAACTCGCCACGGGAACAAGCCGTGCAGGCAGGTGCAGCAGTGTTGCACGAGTACCTTGCGTCTACAATAAGGCTCCGCGTCGGCACCGTCTCCGTCGGTCCCCTCTGAAAATACAAACGACCGCCGTCAGCGGCCACCAGGCGCGAGCGGTAACCAACATAGAGAAATGTTCATTCTAGTCGTTGCAAGATAAGCATCCACGAGCTGTACCTGGGCGGGCGCTGCTACCTCTCCGTCGCCCGCAGCGCAGCGTCCGCGTTGCTCTGTAACGGGATGCGGGGCGGCGCTCACAGGGCACCTTGTGCCGCGCGCAACTCACCTGATGCAGCGACGCCGCGCGGCGCACCGCATCAGGTGCCACACAAAAATCACAACAACACTGTCAATTCTCCACCGTGGTGACGACACCTCGCGAGGCACTGGCGTGGACGGGCGGCGCCTAGGGCCGCCGCCCGTCTCCGGCCGCAGACGCGCGGGAGCGGCCGGGCCGCGGTCAACATTCGCTTACAATAACAAGGAAGTGGAGGCGGCAGCGCGGCCGCGGGCGACGCGCGCGGGAGCCTACTGCGCCGCGCCGGGTTTCAGCGATTTCGCTTTATCTAATCAGTGGATGATAAAGCGCGAGGCGGCGGCGCGGGCGCACGGGCGCGGAGCGCGCCGCACGCGGTGCACTCGCGCCCGCCGCCCGTGCAGCGCGCGCACCGCCACGGCCATCACCACCGCCGCGGCCGCCGCCGCCGGCCGCCTTCGTGTTGCACCAATGTAATACTTTTTATTTAATAACGACTAATCCTCCTGCAGCTGCACGCAGCCAGTGCCCGCTTTACACTAATTCATTTTACACGTGACCACGTGACCACGTGAACCCGCGCGCCAGCTCCGGTTTTAATAAACATTAAGAAAGCGCAGCACTCACCGAAGTGGTATTGCTCGTCGACGGCGGCCATCGCGGCGGTGCGGCGTCGGGGCGCGCCGGCCGCTGTGTGCTCAGTGCGGCGCGCGCGGGCGGCGGCGTGCGGCGGCGTGCGGCGGCGTGCGACGTGCAGCGCGCGGCGCGCGGCGGGCGACGGGCGGCGGGCGCTATCTACCGAGGGAAGCGCGCCCGCCGCGCCGCCGCACCGCCACCTCGCGCAGCCGCGCCATCTCGTCGATTCACCTAGAACTCGCGCGCGCCTCTCACTGCATGCGGCTTCAAGCGCGCCTGCGCCTTCCAACTGTCACCACGGCTGCTCGCGGCTGCTGCCATGTGCCGCACCAAAGTACAACAACTATTCAACAATGCTCCTACATATTTATGAACCAATTTAAAAATTTTACCCGGAGTCCGGTGAAGGTTGTAAGTCGTACAAAAAGTCTAACGATATAAACATAGTGCCTAAAAGTAATCCAGGAAAGCGTCGCGGCGCAGGGTGCACGGGGTGGCACGGGGTGGTGCGGAACTGCGCGCGAGTCTCCGTATTCCGCAAAAACTGTTTAAGGGATTTTTTAATATAGTAACTATTCAACGAAGAAAGCGGTCCAGTCCAATAAAGCGTCACCCGCTTCACTCCGCAGCAGCGGCGGCACGCGGCGTCTGCTCGCGCGCCGCATCGCGTGACGTTCCCTATCCATCATCAGAGGAGACGGCACGTCGGTGTAATCTAATGTTTTTGAACTATTGTTACTCGTAAACATTCCCGAGTGCGGGTGCGCGGGGTGCGCGCGGTGCGCGCGCAGCTCGCTTACGCAACTGAAGCAATTAGCTGCTAGGATAAGTAAATGGGAACCGCACTTAAACAAATGTCTGAGAGTTTTGAAACATTAGGAGTGGCGCGCGACGAGGTGTGAGCGGTACGCGACGAGCTCCTTTGTATTTGCATTTTCATGAGCTGATGAGAAGCGAGGTGCGGTGGCCGCCGCAGCAGTAGTCGCTGCACCGCGCGCCACGCGCGGGCTCGACTGCCGGCTGCCTGCTGCCTGCTGCCGGCTGCGTGCTGCCGGCTGCCGGATGTCGGGCGGCGTGACATGCTTTAACTTATTCGTAGATTAAACGATGATATGAAATTAACAATTTCTCCATGAATCGTATTTGTTAATTATAAAAAAGGCCCTAAGAGCGGGATAACTAACGAATACGCTGCGAGTATATTGGGGGCTCCAGGACACAAAAAATGGAACCGAAAGAAGTAAATAAAAGTAGTTTTGTTACTAGTAATATATACGGTTAGCTGAAGAGGTGTATATTAGTTATAACAAACAGTAGATTGAAGACTGATTTCTTGAATTTTAAGAGGGTCGAGGGTGTTACGAGTCAACTACCCTCGGATGTGAACCGTACCAATAACCTTATGAAATAACTATCCCGACTTTCTCAGTGAAATACAGCGAGTGGTTGTCGTTTAGCGATTTATTTATTTCCTTGATCCATAATAATAATTTTTAGATAATATCCAGAAGTTATATCATTTAAATGGTTATTTAACTGGAGAAGCAGATCCATCGTTGCGCGATGTACCCACCGCGGCCGCTGATGACGAGAGCCGTTGGGCACAAGTGGAAGCTGGATACTACAATAATAACAAGTACCTGTCGCAATATAGTTTAAAGCGGTCTTTTAGTCAAAAGGCTGTAACTGTTCAATCTGCTAATTATTTAAGGGAGATAATCGATACTTCTGCCGATTGTTTCAAAACTTTCAAAAACTTAGGTATCGATATATCCTCATGGAATATAATGGTAAAGTGATTCGTGTGTTGACCTTGAGGTTGGATAGGGAGCGTTTACACGTGGGGCATTACATGTCCCAAATAATAGTCATACTAAGCGACTACCCCCACTTATTCAATTTCTAGAATATATAACGGATGGGCTTTGGGCAGTAGGAGCTGTAGATCACAAAATCGTTTCTAAACGGCAACAGGGTGCTAGGACTAATGTGTATGTAGCAAAACGGCGCACGTCTGTGGCACGCGTGTTCATCGCAAACGAGCACTTGTTAATGTCAAGCGGGTAGTCGTAAATTGACATTCTGTAAAAAGTCTTTTGAACAGGACATTTTACAAAACCACGGATGCAGACAGTAACAACACTTTGGAAAAAACAATGGTGAGGAGATAATGGTTTCTACAACTGCGATACCTAATCAATCGGAAGTATTAGGCTACAGCATTAGTAAACTCGGAAACTCGTAACGGAAGTGTAAATACATTTAGAGATTTACTGGATCAGGGTTCTCGAGCTTCTTTTGTGACAGAAATAATAGTACAAATGCTTAATTTAAAAAAAAACTTCAGTCCGAAGAAAAATCTCAGAATTAGGTGGTAGTACCGTGTTAAGTCTAATTCGGTAGTGCAGCTAAATGTTAAATCTGTTGCACACCCGCACGCCGAACTAACGGTTAAAGCCTATTCGTTAACACTAATTACTAGTTTAGTTCCCGGAGCTGGAGAGGAGGGGGCGCGAAAATTCTAAACAAAATAGATATTTTATTGGGAGCAGATAATTATAGTCAAATATTAAAGGGTAACATTTTAAAGGATCCCACTGGAATACTAACCTAACACAGTCTCATTCCTTGGGGTGGATATTTTCTGGTTTAGGGTGGTCATCAGATTCGTGAGGCTTTATGGTTATGCACCCGGAAACAAAGGTAAATGATTACTTAAAAAAGAGCTGAACAGTCAAAAACAGAGCAGCTCACCGGAAAGAAGAAACACTTTGAGAACAACGAAGGTCTCGTGATTACCGTAACCGTAACAAACAAATTGCAGTTAAGGCACAAGTGGAACGATCAAGTATTTGAGCCTAAAGGAGGATGATCTACCCTCCCCCCCCTCCCGTAGGTGGTTTCTAGGGAAGGTTATCTCTAACCTACCTGTAGCGAATTGAAGTAACTGATAGGACAATTGATTACATTTGTTTAATACAATTATCATGTTAATTAATGTAAGCTGTAATTTAGTGGAAGGATTGAAAAATAAATTTTATGTTACGTACAGTTGTTAGGGCGGGGGTGAGACCGTCCGCGCAGGCGTAATGTCGTCGCACCGTGTCTGTGGCCATCGATCGCACTGTGTGCGTGCATGCATGCGTGCGTTCGTGAGGGCTTGCGTGCGCGTGTGGTTACGTGAGCGCGCGCGTGGTTGCGTGAGCGCGTGTGTGAAGGCGTGCGTGCATTCGTGCGTGCGTGCGTGGGTGAGAGCGTGCGTGAGGGCATGCGTGCGTGCGATACTGCGAACGTGCGTGTGTATGCATGTATGTTAGCGTGTGCGTGCGAGCGTACGTGCGTGCGTGCATGCGTGCGTGCGTGTGTGAGGGAGTGCATGAGGACGTGCGTGAGGGCGTGCGTGCGTTCGTGCGTGCGTGCGTGGGTGAGAGCGTGCGTGAGGGCATGCGTGCGTGCGAAACTGCGTACGTGCGTGTGTATGCATGTGTGTTATCGTGTGCGTGTGAGCGTACGTGCGTGCGGGAGTGCGTGAGGGCGTGCGTGCGTTCGTGCGAGCGTGCGTGGGTGAGAGCGTGCGTGAGGGCATGCGTGCGTGCGAAACTGCGTACGTGCGTGTGTATGCATGTGTGTTATCGTGTGCGTGTGAGCGTACGTGCGTGCGGGAGTGCGTGAGGGCGTGCGTGCGTTCGTGCGAGCGTGCGTGGGTGAGAGCGTGCGTGAGGGCATGCGTGCGTGCGAAACTGCGTACGTGCGTGTGTATGCATGTGTGTTATCGTGTGCGTGTGAGCGTACGTGCGTGCGGGAGTGCGTGAGGGCGTGCGTGCGTTCGTGCGAGCGTGCGTGGGTGAGAGCGTGCGTGAGGGCATGCGTGCGTACGAAACTGCGTACGTGCGTGTGTATGCATGTGTGTTATGGTGTGCGTGTGAGCGTACGTGCGTGCGGGAGTGCGTGAGGGCGTGCTTGCGTTCGTGCATGCGTGCGTGCGTAGGTAAGGGCGTGTGTGCTGCGTCCATCCGTACGTTCGTGCGTGCGTGCGTGTATGTGCATGCAAATGAGTGAGTGCGTGTATGTATGTGCGTACGTGAGTGTGCGTGCGTGTGCGTGTGAGGTCGCATGCGTGTGCGTGCCAGGTCGCGTACGCGAGTGCGTGCGTACTTGCCCGTGTGTGTGTGTATCTGCTTGAGTGTATGCGTGCGCGTGTGTGTTAGCGTGTGCGTGCGTGCGTACGTATGTGCGCATGTGTGCCTGTATGTGCCTGCTTGCGTGCGTTTGTGTGCATGTATGAGTGTGTGTATACGCGTGTTTGTGGGCTTGTGCGTGCTGCGTGCATGCGTACGTTCGTGCGTGCGTATATGTGCGAGCGTGAGTGTGCGTGCGTGTGCGACTACGTGTGCGTGTGTGTAACATCGCGTCATAGTTGCGTTTGTTTAACAGGCTTAAGGCCAACCAGTGATTTGTCTGGCGGAGGAAGTGACAGGAATAACAGTTGTCAAGTTAATTCCCTCGTATCCTCAGTGTGATGTGTCAAACGCGCCTTAAGCGATTGTGCGATCATTGTGGAGCGCCACCTCGCGCAGCATCGCGACCAGCGCCCGCCGCCGCGGCAGCCTCAACAAAATGGCGCGAGGTGGCACTGCAATTAAAAACTTGAATACCGTTTAACCAAATTATATAGTTTATTTTATTGACTTGCATAAGAATTGGCAGAAGCCTGGTGCAATGCAATGCGGAGAGAGGGCGCTGTTGGCTTAGTGAGGACTAAGTCTCAACACGTCGTAAGCCAAAAAAAGACCTCAGCGACAACAATTTCACGCTCGAACTTACTGGTGACAGGTCTGTCGCTGGTGGCACATTGTTGTGCTCCTGTTGAAGGAAGTCGGTGCTAGTAAAATTATTAGGATAACGAGATGTAACATCATGAGAGTAAGGCAGCAATCATGACATGGCACATGTATAACATCGTTCTCAGTGTTATGCGCAGGCGTGTCGCGTACCACCAGCTAAACCTGCCTCTGGTCTAGTGACTTCCAGTCATTACCACCGCCGTCCGGGCGCCGGGTTGTATCACTTGTCGCCAGGGCGGAGCTCAAGCCCGGTTGCCGGACACACGGCGCCCGACGGTGCTGACATCTACCGTTAAATTAATGTGTTACTATGTTTTCTGTACTCGCCTTGATTTGTGACATGAAGTTCCAGACTTATTGACAAAAGAAACATTAATTACTAATTGGCAGTTCCGTTATGTTGACAGTTCGTTATTTGGGCCAAAAATCAATACAACTAAGGATTAAATAAATTATTTAAAACATTTTAGACTTTAAGTTTAAATAAATCATAATTTTATTTTATTCTTGTGATTACAGTGTGTCAAAAGATTTATATTAGTATTAAAAACAGACATTATCGATCAATAATACAAATAAGGTGTAACAAAATGTCCGACTGTCAGTGCGGGTCGCAGGGTCACCGGGTCGCCCTGCTCCTTGCTGTGTGCAGTTCTTGTTCTGTAATAAACAAATCCTCCTTTTACTCCGTGTTTGTTTTTAATATGGATTTTGAGAATAATTTCGGCCGTCGGGGCGTCGAGACTATTAAAAAACTTATAAGTATTAAATACTTAAGTAATTTCCTCGGGCACCTGGTGCGCGTAGTTTAAAGTAAATACTTGGTTTTAAAACTTGGTCGCGTAAATACGTTTATCCCTATGCACTACTAGACGTAGGTCATAACATATCAACCCCAATATCTGTTATTACTGTTACCGTTACACAATAATAATAGGTACCAATTTCTGTTATTAAATGACAAGTGTTATTCTTTTCAAAAAGGATTTCTTCTTATGAAACGACTTACTATAATTTTGGGTTTATTTCAAATAAATACGAAGTGTGTATCGTTTTAGTTTATGATGACAAAATTATACAAAAGACGAGGACAAGAAGAGTTTTATTTTTTATTGGTTGTTTTGTTATTCCAAGCTGCATTAGTGACCAGCAATTATCGAATACTGAAAATGTTGATTGTCGATAGTGGATGAATAACTTGAGTATGGTGAATTATAAATGATATTTTTTAACAGATAAAATGACATCGCAAGAACAACTGTTATCTGTTATTTTCGAATACTCGTGATTTATATATGTTATGATAATAACGCCTCACTCCTACGCAGTACGCACCAGTCCAGTCCGCCATGTCCGCGCGCGCAGATGACACGTCCGCTACCGTTGCCGCCGTCGCCGTCGCCGCCGCAGTGCGCGTGCGCGACGCGCGACGCGAGGACCTGCCCGCCATCTGCCGCATGATCTATGTGCGTGAAAGAGTGTCTGTCTGTCTGTCTGTCTGCTTTCTCTGAACACAACGCGAAGCCAGGCGATGGGACACTCGGCAGCCGCGCTGACAGCTAGTGGCTGTTGCCGGACCTCGCCCCGCGCCTTTTATTATGTCAAAGGTCACAGGTTCGTTCGTTGCACGTGGTGCAGCGCGCCCGCTGCGGCTTTGCTGTAGTTTTGTGCATTCGTGTACTCGTTGGGACGTTTAGGACGTCTGCACGACTCCAATTGGCCACACACTGCCGCCGCTTGCCACTGGTGGCGGGAGCAGGTGCGTGCGCGTGCGCGGGCACTGACGTCCGCGCTCCTAAAGTTTTTTCTAATTTTACGATGCGTTGATGTTATGTCCGGTTACCATTTCATATGATAAATTATTGAAATCGAACGGATAGGTGATAGTCGCGGGCGCAGGTACACTATGAACCTGCAACGCTTGCTACACGCACCCTTTGCCCTCGCAATCTCTGAGAGGTCCGGCTGGTTCCGGCTCGCCCCACTTACAAACATGACTAAATCGGTGGTTTCTAAAATAGCGAGATAAAATAATCATATCCTGTTAACAGGAGTTGGCAGCATACGAAGGCATGCCAGAGGGTCCACAGATCAGCGTGGAAGGTGAGTGGCGTGCGGGCAGAAGGCGCCCGGTTTGGCTATGGATCGTAATCAACGCCGAAATTATTGATTGACAGAGCTCACAAAGGACGGCTTCGATAGCTCCCCGCCGTGGTTCTTCGCACTGGTGGCGGAATACGAGGGCGAAGTGGTTGGGTACGCGTTGTGCAACCGCGCGTACTCCAGCTGGACGCGGCGCGCGCTGTACGTGGAGGACCTGTACGTGCGGGCGGAGCGGCGCGGCGCCGGCGCCGGGCGGCTGCTGCTGCGCGCGCTGTGCGAGCGGGCGCGCGCGTGCGGCGTGACGCGCATCGACTGGCACGTACTCCAGCACAATCGGCCCGCGCGCCGCCTGTACGCGCGCTGCGGGGTGCGCGACCTGCACCGTTGCGAGGGTCGCCTGGCGCTGCGGCTCGACGAACACCGCATACGGGCCGTCGCTGACGGACATTTTCTGCCCGACGACCAGCTTCCAGATGAAGTGCTCTGATGTATACATTTTCTAATCTCTCCGACATTTCAATAACACGAATATCGTCATCTGATGACGATATTCGTGTTCGTGCAGAGGCATCCACGAGTCGGCCGGAACCGGTGCCGGTTCCGGTGTCGGTGCCCGCTGTACGTATAAAATTTTAATAAATTTTAACGGCATCCGGATTCTTTTTGTCAAGGATCATTTCTTTTTACTCGTGAATTGTTGAACGCGCTTGTTAAAACAAGTGCAAACACAAGGCGATGCGATGCGACGCGACGCGACGCGACATCGAGTCCGAGGTCAGCGCCATAGAGAGCGAGTGCCAACAGTTTTCCCCGCGTTTATCTAATCGATCCACTTCATTTATCTTCCGTCGCTGCGCTGTACGTGCCGAGGCTAGTACATCTCATTGAACTTGTTCGCCGCCGCGTGCGCATGCGCGAGTAAGCGCGCGTGCGTGAGGTGGGCGGGGCGCGCCATCTCGCGTCGGGGCGCGGGAGCACTGCAACATTCCGCGCTCAACCAATACCAATTACAGCCGCGCGGCGCCAGTTTGTCGCCGTTTCGCTTTATTGATGGAGAGCTTCTAGATGGCAACACTGCGCTACCTCACCCCCCACACCTCCCACTCGACCCAATCTAGACACGGAACGATTAAATATAAAGCTTCACCTGGTATCCAGTCAGAGGCGAGCGCTACATGCGAGGAAATAAGCTACAGCCCAAGCTCGCTAAAACTGTCGAAACAATAAAGTAGTACACAAATAACAATAATACACACACATATATATATATATATATATAATACCTATATATAATATATATAATGAGTTCATTGGACACAATAATAAGAGCCGCTGGCCACGCACGCCACCTACGCCTGCCAACGCAATTTACTTCATCTCTTGCGCGTGGCGACTGGCAGAATGGGGGAGGAGAAAGTGGAACTCGTCTGCACTTGTTCACGGTGTATTTCCTGCGGTGGGCAGTTGCATCTTACAGACGATGTGTGCACGCAATAGAGTCCGATTTAAAGAGCTAGTTGAGTTCGCATAATTGTTGTTTACTACAATCTTTTTATTTTACCAGTATAGCAATCGCTAAGTTACGAATTTAACCCCTTTTAAATCCGTAAGGATCTTATCGCCATTGTCTTAGTTTAGTCTTTTTCACTGATCTTGTTTGCAACGGGCCCGACTCGTAAGAAACGGATTGTTGTGTTTCTCGCGTTAATTAATATCAATGGTAATGACGAGAATGTTTAGTAGTTGTAGATTGTGGTACATGTTGGCAATAAATGGGCAAGTTTATTTTTAATTATAGATAAGCGCACATTTGGGGTGCAGTGTGCGTACGCGTACCTTACACGAAACCTCTCTGCACCCCCTTCAACCGCAGCAGGCACTTTTTAGCAAAAGTTAAATTAATTAAATAACGTTTTGTTGCAAAAACTTCAGTTCAAATATGTTTTAGGTTGTTAGTTAAGAACTAACCGAGGCAACTGTCCGGTGAAACGACACTTGAACGTCATACTAATCTGTGAAAAAATAATCAGTTATTAAAAAAACACAAATAAAATTGAAGTTGGACTGAAACTGATTTTCTTTTACTCTAGAACACAGTCAACCCTGCCGAGTTTAATTTCAATGTAACACCACCACACGGTAGCTGGTGGGGGCGCTGCGGGTTGCTACGGCAGCGCGGCTCCTCTACCCGACATTACGAGGGCTGATCAAAAAGTAACGATTATCAAAGATTGTATTAATAATAAAAGTCATCTACCGACCTGTCCAATATTATTTTAAAAAGAAGCCATCTCGCGCAGCTTCGTCCATTTGATTGAATAGGAGCAGTCGGAGTGATGACGCGGAAATGGAGAAACACAGAGTGGCGCCGTCAAATGTGTACAGTGAAGGAGGCACGCTGATTTGGTGGAAATATTGGCAGACTCCGCTCCTCCATATTCTACAGTTACACGCTGGTGCAAGGAGTTTAGGCTGGGTAGATCGTCCACAGATGATGAACTCCATGAAGGATGACCATGCATATCTCTCAATCGTGATTGTAGAGCGAAATATGATTATTCGTTATTTACATATATAACTAGTGCGGCCATAATTATATATAACTAGTGCGGCCATAATTATATATAACTAGTGCGGCCATAATTATATATAACTAGTGCGGCCATAATTATATATAACTAGTGCGGCCATAATTATATATAACTAGTGCGGCCATAATTATATATAACCAGTGCGGCCATAATTATATATAATTAGTGCGGCCATAATTATATATAACTAGTGCGGCCATAATTACTGTTACATGAAAACTTTTCTTTTTTTCAACTTTTTAATTATTTTCAATTTGGAACGCGAATATTATTTTAAAAACTTTTTTCGACTTTGCGCCATTTTACATAATTTTTCGTGTTCGTTATCAAATTACAATATGGAATGGGGTGGGGGTATTAAAGGAAATAGTACTGCAGTGATCGCCTTGCACAAAGTGGGCGTGGGTATGGAGCAGGTCCGGTCGCTCATATTCCAGACACTTCAAAAGCTTCCTATCAGCTGTATGTTCACTTCCTCTGTCCAGAAGGAGACCAAAAAAGATTGGGGCGGCCGCGTGCTATTAGCTGTTAGAGCTACAAAGGCTGTTAATGCTGTTAAAGCCAGAATTCGTCGAAATCCCATTAGGAAGCAAATCAAAAAGTCTTATCGCGAGAAATGGACATTCCCGCCAGGACTCTGTCGCGTATCGCGTATTATAAAACAAGACCGGAAGCTCGGTGCTTATCAGGTCACGGCCGACATACAGGACATCAGCCAAGGTGTATCAAGATAGTCTTGGATCTTAACGTGAAACCTCCCAGCAATACAATTTTTAAAAAAATACTGTGGACTTTCCAGCAGGACTCTGCATTTGGTCACAAGGCACGGACGACCCAAGCTTGGCTTCAAAACCAACGTACCGGACTTTATAAGAACTGAAGACTGGCCCTCATCTAGCTCGGACCTCAACCGTATAGACTTCAAATCATGGTCAGTTTTAGAGGACATAGCCTGCTGCTGCTCTAAACGATACGGCGACATTGGGTCTCTTAAAAAATCTTTGGAGCAAGCAACAAGCAGTGTCGGTGGCGAGGGTGGAAATTTCCCTTGGTGACAGCGCGTGAATCCATAGATTAGTGATACGTGGCCAAAGAGATCGAAGGCCTGTATGAAAGCGTAAGGCGGCCATGGGACTAGAGTATTGTGTTTGTTTGCCGAGTCTAATAAATATGTAGGTATACATTTTAATAATATTACATTACTTAATTAACAAAAAACAATGCATTTTCATGCAGTAACAGTATTTAAGGCCGGACTAGGCCAATAAGTACGGAAACGAGGAAAGTTGAAGGGATTTAGAATGCACCACATCTGGTCGGATGCAGCATTGTAGAATCAAAATACTTTTCGGGAATGGTCAATTTCTATTCAAAATTTATTAGAATTTGTGTAGAAATATGATTCCCTTCCTATAACTTGTTGAAGAAAGTCACGACGTGGCAATGGCAGAAAAAGTACGAAGAGGCTTTCGGTAAAATAAAACTGTTGCCAAAAAGTTGTCCGGTTCTCATTCATAATTTTTTTTTATGAAGAAGTTCGCGCCGCAAATTTTATTGGCCACCACAGCAGCGGAGACCAGGCCCGCGAGCCCCGAGTCCGACGAAGCTGCAATGGTCGGCAACAGAACTTGCGGCGCGAACTTCATCCTACAGGAAACACAAGCACGGAGCGTTCGTCTCGCCGTTTGCTCCGGGGCGGAAGTGGGTGGCACTCTGTTGTCGGGCTCTCGAGTTGAAATGCAATACAAATGAAATGTCCAGGCATTGATGCAGGTGCACTCTATCTGGACTACCTTTAAACACTATTCACGAATTTAGACAAAATGACGATAACATATTTCTAATATTATTGAAAGTAACTTCTCCGTCCGCTCTTGGGAGATACGAAAGGAAACTCTAAGACACAGTATTTTAGCAAAAGTAAGACATTTTATAAAACTCGCCCGGCCCGCATCCGGTCGTCCCGGTGACCGCCCGGTGACCGCCCGGTGATCGCCCGGTGATCGCCCGGTGATCGCCCGGGTACCGCCCGGTGACCGCCGCCGGCAGCGTACAGGGCTGCGATTACTCAATTTTGGTGGAAGGAAGTTATTTTTGGTTTTTTGTTAAAAGACGCTGTTTTTTTTTTTGTTTTTTATGTTGATGTTTGCGCCGCAGTTTTATTGACAACCATTGCGGCTTCGTCGGCCTCAGAGCAGCTAAAATAATAATAAAAAGAAATTAAAGTAAGATTAAATTAATTTGAAATTAGACCAAAACTTAAAATAAACTCAAAATACAAAACACGAAAACATAAAAACAAAAAATTAAAATAAATACATACAGATGTACATAAAGGGGAGAGGAGAAAGGTGAGAAAATATTGGATGCGGAAGGGTTAAAGAGTTGGATAGTGCTATAGAGGGAGAGACAAGGGGGATGTAATGAAATATATATATATATATATATAGATAAATATATAATTTTAAGACGCGCACGGCTCGCGTCGGATGGCGGCAATGACTGTGAGGTGATCGGAGGAGAGCTCGGGACGGCCTCCGATCACCTTCGCCTGTATCACGAGCTGAGGGCGGCGAGGACCGCCCGGGCAGCCGGTTGTGACTTGTGTACGCGGTGTGCGAGCTTGTCGGGCGCCTCAACCAGCGGCGGAAGCGGCGCGTCCGTAATGTGGTGAATCCGTGATTGGTGTCTTTACGCTTGGATGTCGTGTTGTGCGTGTTGGTGTCGTTGGTGGGTGGGTCGTGTCTGTCGCGCCCACCCTATGAATCGATGTGGATCGGAAGCACGTTCCGAGGACGTGGATTCTTACTGGTGGCATCAGGGATAGCAACGTAGTCCACTGTTTGCTCTATTAGTGGGTTCGAGTGGTGTGTGGCCTTGGCAAAGGGATGGATGAAGAATGGCACAATCCTGCATGAATTATGCTACCAAAGGAAGTTTAAGGTCGTTGTGCAGCCCGATGTTTCGTTGATACCATTCCGCACCCGGGGTCTTGCGAATGAAGCGGTTTTGGATGACCTATATGGGTTTGAGGGCGTTAGAGGAAGAGTGCGCAAATACAACGCACGCACAAGTCATAATTGGTCTTATGGAGGCCTTGTACACGTGCACCTTGTGTTTAAGGGCTAGCTTGCTAGATTTCTAGATTTGCAAGCAATCAAGTCTGCCCATTACAAAGGCAGCTTTGTTCCTCACTCTGCGAATGTGGCTCTTGAAATTTTGCCTTCGGTCTAGGTTAACCCCGGGGTATTTGACCGAGTCTCTCCAAGGGACAGGACGGTTGAAGATATATATTGGCTTGGGAGTGGCGCGCAAAGTGTGACTGGTGATCCGGGATTTCCTTTTTCTTGCGAAATGTATGGCTTCGCTCTTGTCCGGGTTGACATCGATTCTCCACTTCCTAAACCAATCGCCTAGGCGCCTAGGCGCTGGGCTGCGCACTGGAGCCGATCTGTCAACCGCTGCAAAATCGGGCCCGAAAGGTGGGGCGCAGGGTCGTCTGCGAATAGAGCCAGGTTCACCCCGGGAATAGACGCTGTTATTGTTGTGTTTGTATATATGTAATTAAAAAATATTAATAAACATTCTTATTGTAAAAAAACGTCACTTGTTGGAGGGAGAAAGACGGATCTCAAAATAAATACATGTGTTTAGTTATTTATTTTATATAAATGTTTTGCTAGTTGGAACTTTAAGAGGGGGACAGTGGACACACCCCCACTGTCCCCCTCTTAAAGTTGGTGTGGTTATGTGCATTTAATGCGATGAAATGCACGCGAGTGGAAGCATCCAACTTGACAGTTAAATAAATGAACTTGTTTTAACGTACTGTGTGTCCCGTTCTTAATTCCGACACACCGCAGCCTCCAGCGACTTCCGTTTGTTGCTATGGCTCAATGAACACCTTGGGGAATAAAAACTTTAGGAAAGTGGCCATGTGATGGACGTTGTGGCGGCGTTTCAGTAGGTTCATGATCAAGATTCTTTTCGGGTGATAGTTTAAGTTTAGAAAAGAAGACCATGTGTATTCACTTGTTAGGAGACTGGTAAAAAATTTATTAAATTTTTGGACATAACTGTGTCACATCATTATCATCTGATGCCCTCTTCAAACTGAAGTTTGGCGTTCGGATTGAGAAAACCAATTCGATCCTCAGCTATTCTTTTTTACTGATGATATTTAAACCCGCTCCACTCCTTTATGTCATGAAACCATTTTTTGCGCTGTCTACCAGGTGCACGTTTTCCAGGAATTTTGCCTTCTAGGGTCAACCTTGGGAACTCATAAAGGGATCGAAGGTGTCCGAAAAATGCAACCATTCTTTGCATGACGATTGTCTGATGACAACTATGGGCTAATCAGCTCTCTTAAGATCTTGACCATTGAAGACAAACTGCTTCCACGTGATCTTAAACATTCGACGGAGTCCTCACATCACAAATGCTTGTATTGAGCAACAATATTCTTTTTTAAAGACCACGTCTCACAATCATGTAAAGAATGGAGCAAACGTGACGCATCAGGACGCGGTATCCTGCAGGAAACGGTATCTTGGGCTCGAATGATACTTTAGACATTCTGTTAAAAGCATTTTTAGCTTTGCCAATTCTACATTTTATTTCTTCTGTATGATAACTCTCACATAACATACGCATCATCATTACTTTCTGATCATCCCTCGTGTAGCCGGAGCCCAACAGCCAGTTGAGCTGTCGAGCTGTGCTGGCCGCCGCACGGTGGGCAGAAAATGACGTTTCATACACATAGAAATCCTTATTTAGTTTTTTTTTTATTAATATCTTTTAAAACATCGTACGATCTTTTGATGTTTCTTCTGATAAATTGGTACCATTCAATGCAGCAATGCAATAGTACCACTTGGTACTGTTGCATTACTGGTCATGATACCCACGTATCAATAAACTATCCTTAAAATTGTCCAGGTGCCAATATATAACATTAAAGGCAAACGGCAATTGGAAGAGGCGTGATAGACTCGTATTAATCATGTCATGATCTTCATTGCGCTAAATTTGCGTGATCCTGACCCTGACCAGAAAACTATTGCAGTGACAGAAACGGCAACCACAATTTCACTTCAACACTTTCTGTATTGAACGGTTGAAACGATTTTAAATGGTTTATTTACCCTTGTGTGTTGGAAAATAAACTATTTTAGTGTTTAAGTGAGATTTTGATGGTGCAAAGAAGGTATTTAGGGATACAAATGTGCTAAGTGCTGTTTCTGGTGTAAAACATGTTCGGACACGCGTATCTACTTGTTGTAATTGAGATTAAGTTTAAAGCAACTTCGCGGTGGTTCATCATAAAGTTAATAACAAAATCCAAACAAAAGGAACAAAAACGGTAAATACTATACAAGTCCGGACGAAGAATTGTTTTTTTTTTAATGAATTTACTGGTCTCTTACAAACCACGGCGCATGTGAGTAGCGAATAGCAGGTAAAGGATAACAACATTGATTGAAAAAGAAAATGTTGAGAATCGTAATCGTGTACCAAATTTGTGTACACGATTACGATTCTCGTTTTGAAAATAATTATTTAACTACACATTGGTACGGCCGAGACAACTTTTGTAATACTTTAAAATTACGAATGTTAGGTATTAGTTCAATTTAGTTTTCGACTCTTTCAAATACAAAATTCAAGGACAAAAACACTTATATTTCAAATCAAAAAGAGTATTTAGAGTGACCTCGCACGTAGGGACATTTTATTTGAATATTGTTTTAATGGGGGTGATATGGTGTACAATTGTGCGTGTGCGTGTGCGTGAGCGTGCGCGTGTGCGCGCGCGTGGCAATCTGTAGGTGGATTTTACAAAGAGAACTGACAATAAATTGAAAGAAAAGTACGACATCATTTTCGATTCAAATTTTTCTTCGATCTTTGCGTCTGCCGCGTAAAGCGGCGCGGGCAATCTGAACACGCATACTTTCTCGCAGCACACGATAAACACTGCTTAGTGTAATCTCGTGCCGCGCGGTCCTGTGAACGTAGCCTAAAGGGTAGGCGCAGTGCGCAGTGCGCAGGCGCGGTGCGCGGCGCGGTGCGGTGCGCGGGGCGAGGCGCGCAACCTTCGGGCCGGGCCGCGCGCCGCCCGCTCGTCTGCCGCCGAGCGCTGGCCCGCACGCGCGCTACCCGGCGCGCTCCCGCCGTATCCTGGGCTGCAATATCCGTACGTGCATTGTGCCACGCGGGCGGGCGACACGCGCGGTGAATTGTTTTAATTTAAAACAACGCAAATTCATATTGTTTATGTAACGCGTGGAAAGTGTTGCGACGAGTTATTATTTAAAACAAATAAACAAAATATTACAATTCGCTTCAGCACAATATAAAACGTTTTTAAAGTAAAAATAGAAACTTAAAGTTCCTCACAAAGTTAACCGGGCGGAAAGGGAGCCGGCGACGCGTGCGGCGGGCGCGGTGAGGGGAGCGCGGTGCGGGCTAGCTTGTGCAGCGGAGTGTACACCGGCGCCGTTTGATCCGGTGCTATGGGGCGCGAGCGCGGCGGGGCGAGTGCGCCCGCACCCGCACCCGCACCCCCGCCCGCGCCGCCGCACATTCCGTGAGCCATGCGGGGGCCGCCGCTGCCGCTGCTGCTGTTCATCACGTTGCAAGCCGCGGCCGCCGCGCCCGCCCCGGCGCTGCTCGTGCTGCGCTCCGCGTGCGACGTGCTGGAGCCGCTGCACTTCACTGCTACCGCATTGCGTCGTTACGCGCTGGCTGCCAACCGGAGCATTCCCTTGCGCGACTTTCGCGTTTTGAGTTACAACGGTGAGATTGCAGGCACCATAGCAGCCGGGGCCCGCTAAAGGCCGCCGAGGGCCAGCTGACGCACACGACCAGTCGAACGTGCGGACGTCGTCTCGTTTTGCCGGTGTACATTTGTTTTGTACCTGCAACCGTTTGCGAATGTAGTTTCAGTGCAAATAGACTGGTAAATAACAAACCGATGTACGCCGGCTGCGACGGCTGCGTCGGTTGCCCGCTACAGCAGCGTAAGCAGTGGAAGAATATTCTCCAGGAAACAACTAAGACTTCTATCTCCATAGAATCAGCTATTGGGAAGACTAGCTCCGTAAATCGATGCAAATCCCTCGTTTTGAGTACAACGTTCACGCGAGGAGCGCGTGGGTCGGTCCCGGTTCGATTTCGGGACCACACATTACGGCTTTCACAACTCTAGCATCGCACGCACATGAGAATTGTGGGAAGCGGCCGGATGCCCGATCCGGATAATATAATAAAACGATAGTGGGGTGGCCCGTCCCGCGGGGCGGCGGTGTCCGCCGGAGGTGAGCAGGCGCGCTGTTGCAGAGACGTGCGGGCGGCGGTGGCGCGCGTCGGTGTTGCGCGATGCGTGGGGCGCGCGGCACGCGGGCGGCGTGGTCGCGCTCGCTGGGTCACCGGACGCGACGCTGTGCGGTGCGTGGCCGGCGCGCCCGGCGCCCGCTGGCTGCGCCCGCGCGCACGCCCGCGCCGCCGCCGTCGCGCACCTGGCCGTGCGGTTGCGCTGGCGGCGCGCGCTGCTGCCGCCGCCGCCCGCGCCGTGCGCGCAGGCCGCGCTCGCCGTCGCCTATGAGCTGGCCGCTGCTGGTCTCCTGGTCCGCCGCGAGCCGCTCTTGGAGAGCGAACTCGCTCAGCGCCCGCACGGTACAGTCATATTCATGTGCTCGTGGTAACGTGTCGGATTTCGAAACACATTGCCATCAGTTCCTTCACAACACCAGTCACACGGAACTCAAACTGTCTACTCTAAAAGTTTCCCAAATTTGTCGGGAACTAAAAACAAGTTGCCGCGGTACTTCTGCGACGCTCACGCCGCGCTATTCCAATGCTGCAGGGGAACCGTATTATTTCCACTGTCGGGTGTGACGGGCTCCGCGTGCAATGTTCTGGTTCCGTTCATATTGCGTTTACTTTTGATCGTGAAAGTTTTTGTTTTGTCAACTTCCAGTTATAATACTGTGCTCCTCGGACGTGCAAGCTATGCGCTGGATGCAGACCGCGCCTTTTCGCGCCTCCGGCTCCGACGCCGGCGCCGAACCCGCGTCTGCGCCCCTGCTGCTGATGCTGCATCTCGCACCAGACCGACGAACAGATTTAGAAATGAAGAACTTTTCCATAATACTAAAAATGTTATCTTCTTCGATTGATATGGAGTCACAAGTCATGGACGTTGGCGATAACTCGCAATCCTCGCCCACTGGCCACCGGGTCAACAGACAGACCTTACAGAAGAACAGGTCCATTGACTCGCTAGTCCTAACACGAGAACACCATCGGCGGCGACGTGCAGCGGCGGGAAGCGGTCGCGGTCGGATCGGAAGCGCCGATCTCGTTGATCCATTGATCCTCAGTGACGAGGATCTGGAAGAAAATGTTAAAATACAATCGGCAGATACTATTTTCAGTGAGGCACTCGATGCTCTGGAGCGTTACGTAGAAGCGGAAATTACAGGCTCGGAGCGCGCGCGCGAAGCCTACTTCCTGTACGAGAGCACGGGCGGTCCCGATCTGAAACTGAGTTTGGTTGCGAAGTTGGTCACTGATTCCAAGCGAGCTTTGGACGGAGCCGAGGAGTGGGCGACAGTTGTGAAGGTCATTGACCCGGGTGGCGATTTCCTGCGCTGGAGTTCGATCGGCGTCGAGCGCTCGGAGTCCGCGGAGCGGTCGAGCACGACGGGCGCGGCGAGTGCGCTGGCGGCGTGCGGCGCGACGGCGCTGCTCGCGGGCGGCGCGCTGGCATGCCGGCGGGCGCGGCGGCGGCGGCGACCGGGCGCTGCGCCTCTGCTCTCCGCAGCAGACTTCGCGTTCCCGGTGGACGAGTGTCGCGTGGGCGAGGGCATGGAGAGCATGGTGTCCTGGCTGCAGGAGTTGCACGGGTGCACCGCGGCAGACCGCGCGGGGGGCACGGTCGCAAGCGATGTGGGAGAGCCGCCAGACCGGCCCGACATGTTGCGCCGGGGCATAGGTCCCGCGCTGCACCCTGCACTGCCCTCTGCACCGTCTTCGACATGCAGCGTGACGCGCCTTGCGCCTGACCGTCGTACGAGGTATAAGGTACGGAACCAGGTTCAATGTCTATGAACAAAAAAAACTTTTTTAAAAGGAGTATTAGCAGCAAGACTGCACGGGGTACCTTGGCGTCACATAACGTCAGAGGCGCTCCGCCCCCGGCGCGGGGGACGGTGGGGTGTCATTGAGACTAATTAAAAGAGTTTTTCCAGTAAATAAATTAAAACCTTGACTATGCTCAGGGTGACCCGGTGCACGTGAAGTACCTGCCGGCGAGCGAGCTACAGCTGCGGCGACAGGCGCTGGACGTGCTGCTGGTGATGCAAGCGCTGCGTCACGAGAACATCAATCCGTTTTTAGGTAGAGAGGGCGGAGAAGTGGCATTGTATTGCTCCTTCTGCTATTTTATACGTGTGTCGTGATATTAAAAGACTTCCTTGAAATATCAATGCAATACGAACAACGGGCGACCTTGCTCTGATGGTAAATGGTACACCAACTCGTTAAGGGTTGGTGTTTGCTCCCACTTCCACTAGTGGTTTCGACGCGGCTGGCATCAGGATTGGGTCCTGCGGAGGTACTCATGAATTATAGATAATCTTCGGGAGCAGACCGTTTCCGGTGTCGTCCATCTCGTACATATTTTACTGTGTTCCGGTGCACCGCGCACCGCAGCGGACTCCTCATCAACTGAGTAATGTTACGGTAACGTTTTATGATGCACCTATTTAAAAACATAAATAGTTTACAAATCTTAAATTCAATTTCGTTACAAGTAAACTGCTGTAGTGATGCGAGCGTGCCTCACAATGCAGCAGCGGCCACCGTCAGTAACACGTGCTTCCTGCTTCCTGCTTCCTTTGCGCCGTTATATTGGTATGGGTGATTGCCCGCTCGCGCCGCCACCATCCGTGCCCGCGCACGGCTCGGCGGCAAGTGCTGAGCGGTCGCGTCGCGTCAGGGTGCCTGCCGGACACGCGGCCGGCTCTGGTGTTCGAGGCGTGCGGGCGCGGCTCGCTGGAGGACGTGCTCGTGGCCGACGACATCCGTCTGGACTGGACCTTCCGGTTGTCCCTGCTAACGGACCTGGCGCGCGGCATGCGCTACCTGCATGCGTCGCCGCTGCGTGCGCACGGTCGCCTCACCTCGCGCAACTGCGTGGTGGACTCGCGCTGGGTGCTGCGCGTCTCCGACTGCGGCGTGCCGGCGTTTGCGCGCGCCCAGGCGCTGCCGCTGCCGCAGCACTGCGCCAGAGGTGACTCTTCAACGCCGGTCACAGTTTATTTGCATCACATAAAAAGTTTTAAAGAGTAGGTGATGTGAAGTTGTCGAAGTAAGGTGCGGAGTGTGTGTGGGGCCGCCGGCGGGGTACCGGCACGAGCTCGCCCCTAGTCGGCGCAAATTGGGATATTGCCAAACTTACCGCTCACTAGTCGGACTCAAATATCAATCTTAATGGAGAATCTACTCCAAATAAACGTGCTGATGGATATTATGACAGAGTTGCTGTGGACGGCGCCGGAGCTGCTGCGTGAGCAACGGGAGGGATGCGGCACGCCACCGGGTGACATTTTCTCTTTTGGGATCATCATGCAGGAGGTGATTGTACGCGGCGAGCCCTACTGCATGTTGCAGCTCACACCGGAAGGTTCGTTCCAAAGAGAGTTGTTCGTGCATACTGAGATCCGTTCGTAAGTTGGGAAGTAACAGTGTGTGACGTGGCGAGGTTGCAGAGATCGTGGAGAAGCTGCGCCGGCCGCCGCCGCTGGTGCGGCCGTCCGTCTCGATGGGCGCGGCGCCGCCCGAGGCGGTGCGGCTAATGCGTCAGTGCTGGAGCGAGGCGCCGGATCTACGCCCCGACTTCCCACGTGTCTACGAGATCTTCAGGCACATGCACCGCGGACGGTGACTGTCCCCTGCCTTGTGTTTACTCCACAAGCAGCTCGTACCGCACGGAACCTGTGCCAGAGCTGTCAGTGACCTTATTTCTTGGCAGTTATTAATTCATGAATTGTATGTGGCAGGAAAATTAACATCGTCGATTCAATGTTCGAGATGTTGGAGAAATACAGCAACAACTTGGAAGAACTTATCAAAGAAAGAACGGAGCAATTGGACATGGAGAAAAAGAAAACCGAGCAACTCCTGAATAGAATGTTACCCAGGTACGTGTCGACAGCCGAGTACTAGTCCCAGGGGGTTACGAGAAACGGGGGGAAATCAAGTGCAGAGTTGAACCCTCGCAGGTCGGTCGCGGAGCGGCTGATGATGGGGTCTCGCGTGGAGCCGGAAGAATTTGAAGAGGTGTCGATCTACTTCAGCGACATCGTCGGCTTCACGGAGCTGGCGGCGCGGTCCACACCCGTACAGGTAGTGGATCTGCTCAACGACCTGTATACAACCTTCGACGCCGCCATCGAGCAGTATCGTGTTTACAAGGTATCTGTGTGCCATTATTAACTCTTACTCCTACACAATTCCAGACAAATTTCTTATTTGGACAAGCCACATGTCCCTCATGCAGGCAAGTTCACCGTCATTTTTTTTCTCTTCGCGTTCCCTCCAGTTGTGTGAGGCTGGGGCCCTGTCGTTTCTTTTATGTATTTCTTTATTTAATCATCGTGTTCTTGTCTTATCCTTCGCTCTCTTCTTTCTTTCCTCTTTCTTTTATACCTTTACTCGCACAAACTTCATTTCTCTTTTCACTCTACATCCTATTTCTTTCCTACCTTTCTCTTAAATAAGGGAAACATACACAGCTTTATTTCGACAAGTTCTTATCTCTAACATATTTTCTTATTTCTATAACAATTAAAATTACTTCTATTTTATATTCTTACAATTTCTGTTTTACATTTCTTTGCTTCTTATTCATATTATACATTTTATTTTCTTCTTATCATCTTACACTATTTACATTCATGTCTGTGTTTTATTAATATATATTGTTCTCCTTATTACGGTTCTGCAGAATTTTAGGAATGAGAGCTGACTGTTGGCGCTATGGTATCAGGGAGGCAATGCTACCTACGCTCTTGGTCTTCTCCAACACGGTCACACATTCGTACCGCTCTTTTCCGTATACGGGACAGCACGCGATCATTGCTTCACGGTCTGGTCCACCGCCGGGTCACAAAGGCACGAGGAACTCTCCTTGAGCTGAAACCTGTGAAAGTACTCAGAAAATCCTCCTGCCCCGTGAACATCTGGACCAGTACCGTGTCCAGCTCCACATAGCGGAGTGCTCGATACGCTGATGCAACGTTCGGGACAAATATCCGCGTCACCTTCAATATTGGATCGCAGACTCTTCGTCACGGTAGACGTCGCGACAATCTCCGGTCAAGTTTAGCTTTGGAGTATGGAGGTGCAAATGTGGGGCAGTCTTATTTATATTATCTTATACATTTTAGCTCAAAAAAAAAACAAAATAGCTACATCGGCCTATGTTACTGGTGTTTTCACGTTGGGGGTGGGGTGGGTGTGGCGAGGCACCACGTCAAAGACCTGTGGGTAGCTAGCTGCCCACTATCATTAAGTGATATACAAGAAAGGAATAAAAGAAGAAGGGATTTCGAACCGCAACATGCTTCGGTATTTATTTGGATCGACGATTTCAACAAATATTGATCTTCTTTCTGTTCTCATCGTCTCATTATCTGGTACATCGCTATCTTCTCTTTACATATAGTTTATTTCTTCTTATCCAATGAGTTGTCAGGAAGAGATTGCTTTAGAGCAGTAAGATCGCCCGTTGCACGAGTGCGTTCTTCTACCATCATCCAATGCTGTATTTATTGTTTTATTTATTGTCATTAATACCATCACCCGCAGAACGACAAAGAGAGCACGCAGCACGCAGCACGTAGCATGCAGCATGCAGCAATAAATACCGGTTGGTGGTCGATGCGCAGGTGGAGACTATTGGGGATGCGTACATGGTGGTGGGCGGGCTGCCGACGCGCGCATGCGACCACGCGGAGAGCGTGGCCACCATGGCGCTGCACCTGCTGCACCTGGCGGGTCGCTTCCGCGTGCGCCATCTGCCGGCCACGCCGCTGCACCTGCGCATCGGGCTGCACACGGGGCCCTGCTGCGCGGCCGTCGTGGGCCTCACGATGCCGCGCTACTGCCTCTTCGGCGACACAGTCAACACTGCCTCGCGCATGGAGTCCACTGGTGTCTGCCCTTACATTCTTAATGTTCGCCGCGGGTCTCGCTCGTAGCACTGCACTCGTGAGCTTCAAGGAACTGTCATTCGTTGGCCATTGTTGTCATGATATTCTCAGCAGTATCGACACTCTCGCTGACTTCTGTTTCTTTGCTTTGTATAGAACCAAGTCAAGAAGTAAACTTGAGCCTCTTCTCACTTCGGCGCGCCTGATGTTCGGTTTAAAAAAAATTACTTCCCATTAACACTTGTCGCTAACGTGGAACAGCTAGAGGGGTGAACATTAAATCGGAAGGCTGGGACAAGTTCACAGCGTGTGGCTTGTCAAGGCGGAAGTCCACGTTTAAAACGTAGAATAGTTGATATATTTAAACTGTATTCCTTCGTGTATGCATAATCAAAACTTTTATTTTCAATATATTTAGGGAAACCGCCCCTCTTACACTTTCGGGGAGTTTATTGTACAGCTGTGCTCCCCCAAATGTTAAGTTACTTAGGCCGTGATTAGTGCTCATGTTAGGTAATTAGAGTTCGTTTCCGCGGCGAGTACTGTATTTGTTTTTATTGTTATTGATGGGGAAAGTAATTTGTGATTGAACAAGTCCATGAAATATTTTGTATACACTGATGCAGTTGCTGAATGTTTAGGGGCGTTGCTTGTTTGTATGTGGTTTGATCATCAGGCGTTAAGAAGTTGTGGTTGTGCAGTATTTAAATAATTCATCATGTTACTTCCTGTTTGGGTATTAAATGATAAAATAACATATTCTCCAGCTTAACATTATCCCGCCCGCAAGAGCTATTCCATTAGAAATGGGCGAAGGGACAGGTGTACAGTACAGGGTTGCAACTGTACGAGTGATTCACCTGAACAGGAGCTAAATAACATTATCAGGCGCGGCCTGGCGCATCCAGGTGTCGGCGGCGACGGCGGCGCGGCTCGCGGCCGCGGGCGGCTACCGGCTGCGCTCGCGCGGCCTGCGCCAGATCAAGGGCAAGGGCGTCATGCACACCTACTGGCTGCTGGGCAAGGACGGCTTCGACAAGCCGCTGCCCGCGCCGCCGCCGCTCCAGTAACTACTGTTTCGTGATAAGACACATTGAGCTTTCAAATTATGAAACTATTTACAGAACTCGGATCGGAATGTAACATAAACAAAGTTACATTACTCCAAATCATCTTAACGATAAGGGTGGTCCGGGGTGCTGCTACTAATTTAATAACCATCGGCACTATTTTCGTGAATAGTAATAGCACGGCGATGGACTATTCGCAATGGGTTTCTTCTTTGTTAATAAAGTGGCTATGTACCACTACCACGAACCACTGAATACGATGAAAGAAATGCAATTAAAAACTTTTGAATTACGCCCACACTTCAGGATATGCCGTAAGGATATCCTTTAGTAAAAACAATTGGGTGGTAACTGGTGGTGGTCTATGAAGGATGATATTAAGTTTAGTACATAAAACGGAAATAAAAACGGAACTCCATGTACGCGAGCTGTCAAAGTTGTCATGCTGTAAGTCTTCAAGGTGCAGTTAACTTTTCCATGTTCAATATTGCAACGAACCAACATATGTCTATGTGCCAATGGGGCTGACATACCCTTAAATGACAAAAGCCCAAAAAAAGAATGATAAAATAAACCATTTGAGTTGCACCAGGGTCCACATGAAGTATGCAACTCGGCTCGTAGGCCGTGAGTGCAGCGCGCCTTGCAGCCGCACTCTTACTTGTGCTTTTACTTTTTACATGCATTATTATTTATTTATATGTATGTATGTATGTGTGTATGTGTACCTATCTTAGTTATTTTTTGACATTGTTTGTAACGTATTGTTTCAATATTTTCTTATAGACGGCCATTGCTTCTGTGTCTAACTAATTCTGGAAGGCTATTGCAGACCTCCAAAGAAGCAGCCCGGCCGTGCAGCTGCTTGTGCACGCGAAATGCAATGTTCTCATCGTATTTCACAGTTTTTCTAAAATCTAATTTCTGTCTACATTTTATATTCTTCCTGTAATCTGACGTACGGCACGATTCCTTATCGCAGAGCAGTTCCACTGAACACCTGTCAGAAAGAAAGCATCTTCTAATAGTGAATGCTTCCGGGCCCGCGTCGGCGCTGGTGATAATTACAACGCTACTCTCCGCCCTTGCAAACCCGACCTCGGCGCGCGTACGTCTCGTCGTGGACCCTGCACGTCCGGGTGCAGTGCACGTCCGAGTGCAGTGCACGGCCGGGTGCAGTGCACGGCCGGGTGCAGTGCACGGCCGGGTGCAGTGCACGCCCGGGTGCAATGCACGCCGCTTCCAGTTGGATGGAACAGTTTCGTTTCTTTTCATATTTGTGCAGTAGGGGGTAGTTGGCCGATATAGTCGAATGGAACCTCTATATGCTTGTTTGTGCTCTTGCTGTCTGCTAAGTAATGCTTTTGGCAGCGGTGTCCCACATTTCTACTAAGTAATCGATACGAGACTTGACAAGTGAATTTCTAGATACAGTAGCGAACCTAGTGCGGGACACATTTAGAGATATCTCTTGTGGCGCTGCTTGGAGACCAGGGTTTATTTTGATCTTTCTCAATCTGTGGGCTTCCATGTGAGATTATTTATCTAAGTTAAGACGAAGATATTCTTGATTACTTGTTCTGTTGAATATTTCATTTTTTATCTTGACATTTTTTTATTTATCCATTCTTTTGTGTTTAGCTCTAAATACAAAGTAGTTTTGGAATATTTATAATCACCAAGTTATGTCAACGCGATTTATTTAATAAGTTAGGTAACTTAACGCGTCGGTGATTATAGATTCATTGAGTGTTCAAAATATCGTCCTCAGCTTATAGTGATTTCACCTTTAACACCCCTTCAATGGACATTATAAATGTATGTTAAGAATAACAAAGGTTCTAAAATTTTTCTCTAGAAAATTCCTAAAGCCCTTGATCTAGGTTCACTCACAGTTTTCCAATTTTCATCATTTATGCCTATATAGTTTATCTCGTGTAGGAGTGCGTTACGGCTGACTGCATCAAAGTCAATAGAAATACCTAAGGCTGTAATTTATTGGACTTATGTTAAATTTTTAATTTTGTTATAATGTAAGGTCTGTTGACGCGGAACATGTTTTTGACATTTTTGGAAAGTCGTGCGTTTATTAAAAATGTAATTTATGGACATTGAGTAGTTTTCGAGTGGATTACATAAGATGTTTTCAAACATTTTCGATATAAACATAGGAGTTATTTTTGCTAATTTTCAACTTTTTGGGAATATTTTAGCAAGATAGTTGTTTATACATATACTATAAATAACATATATATACAGAGCAGCAGAGTTACCTTTGCGAGCATTGGATGGTTAACTCGTTTAATAGCTGCAGCAGTGACACAATGTATGCACCGGGCCGTATTGAAGTGTGTATTGCATGCACGTGTATAGTGCTATAGTCACTTCCACCTCGTCCAATGTCACCGCTGGCAACAGTCGGAGACAGTCCGACATTTCACGAGTCAGTGTTGTTAATGGGGACAATGTATATATTTTTCTTACGAAAGTGTCATGGAAAGACTTTCGCTAACTTTTTCCCAATAGTTGTATATGTCGTTAAAATATTCAAAGACATCCTGCTCATCGATTATGGTCTGTGTTGCAATTTGCAGTTTGCAGCTTGTGGATACAACATCAACACCTTTTCATTTTATATGGCAAAGGTGTTTGTCAAAGGCCTGATATCGGAATGCTTTCTCACACATCCGTAACCCCGACAACGCAGGCGCTTCCATTTCATCCTATTCTCCACTTTCACCTTTGGGTAGGATGCACCGACACATACAGTGCGTCGTTTGTTTAGCCTATTGATCTCTTTACGGGGATCGGATTCACCCCTAAACCATTGCCTAATTTGCTGCAGTGTCCCCCAGGGAGCGGTAGCGTCCACTTTAGAAACTACTGGTATTCAAGATAAAAACGTGACGCAGGTCCGAGGAGGTGCTGGTCGAGTCCGACGGTGAACTCGACAGCGAGCATTCCGGTGGCGACTCGGCACCCCGCGACCCCGCGACCCGTGACCCGGCGCCCTGCGACTCGGCACCACGCGCGCCGCGCCCCCGCGCCCTCTCCGCTGCCGAGTACGACTGCGTCGGTGAGCAGTGGCGCGCATACCAATAGCACTAATGGAAATGTGTCGTTTTACTGGTGTACTGTGATATTGTGAATAAAAAAGAAAAGCAGGAAGACAAAAGGAATGTTAGGGGAAGGAGAGCGGAAGGGGTCGAACGTTTTGTTATTTGCAAGATTATTCTTATTAATGTACAGTTGAAGATCAGGAGGAGAATGTACGTCGGTCTATGGTAAATGTTCAATCTCGTTTCTTTTTATAATATTACTGTCGTGTCGCAGCGTGGGCGGCGCCGCGCGGGCCCCGGGCGGAGCGCGCGCGCTGGGCGCGTTCGGGCGCCGTGTCCGCCGACAGCAGCCCGCCGCCGGCCGCGCGCGGCCTGCACGCCCTGCACGCCCCGCACGCCCCGCACCCGCGCTACAGGTGGCTCCCCCCGCGCCGCGCACGATTCGCAACACCGTTGCGTACGCCGCGCTCCTTCAATGTCTCCGTCAAGTGGTACAAGCCGCGACTCGTTCGGTGTGCCGCAGGTGTTTGACGGGCAGCGCGCGCGCTCTGCGCCGGCAGTGGTCGCTGGAGCGCGGCGACGAGCTGGCGGCTGCGGCTGCGCACGCCGAACCTTGCGCCGAGCTGCTCGCTGAACCGCTCGCACTGCGCGTGCCGCCGCCCCGCGCGCTGCCTCGCTACCGCACCCGTCCCACTGCACCCGATGACTTCCGCCTCTCCTGAATGTCCCTCATCCATCCTCTCCCACTCCGACAATAATTTTTGTAGCAGCGTGCTGCCGGCGGACGCGCTGCGCTCGCCGGCGCTCATGTTGTCATGATCTAGTGATTAGTGATAGCTCTCGTCGAATTATAATTTATTTACTTCCGGCACCTCAGACCTTGATATATTCTCAGGTGTTTTGTGTATTTTTTAAAATTTTAAATTAAAAAAATAATGTTTACAATTATTACTTTCCTTTTGAAACATTTCCAAATTGTAATTACAAACCAATAGTTATTCCTCAATAAGTTATGCATCTTGTACGTACATTAACTTATAAAAGTAAATTACTTATTCTATAAAAATATTAAATAATAACAGCGTTTAAATAGCTCAAATAAAAGTTATTAAAGTTGAAGGGGTGTAAGGGGTCCCATACAACAACTCACGGGACCCGAGTCAATCTCCACTGCCCGTGGTGCACCACAACAAACCAGGCTCTGGTTCCCACCAACCCGTATTGGGCCAGCGATGTGGGAAATGGCGCAAATCACCCCATACGACTTATACAAACGAAGGTCGCGAGAAGCCCCTCTTTGCGGGCAGTGCAGAATCGATCGATGTGGAGAACTTTGAAGGAGGCCTATGTCCAGCAGTGGACGTCTATCGACTCATGATGTTGATGATGATAAAGTTGAAAAACTTATTAAGCGAAAGTTAAAATTGCAATAAACATGTCTCTAAAATATAACAAAAACATTTTAAAGTGACTTTATTCTATGTCTAAAATACGAAAATATATAAAGAACTTTAAGTTTGTAAAACATTCATTATAATAATATATGAAGAAGTTAAAGTCTAATAGGAAGGTGTTCGTGGAATGCCCTCGGGGCCCGCCGCCGCTACGACGCGTCCTCTTAAATAACGTCCGTGTGGCCCGCAGCCGACTCGAACTGCCCGACGCGTTGCGCGGCAGCGGGAGCGGCAGCGGGAGTGGACGCGCGCCACTGCCTCGACGCTTATCAGATATTGACATTGCGTCTGGTCATAGTGTAACGTTCGCTGTTATGTACGCAGGTAGGGGTAGTGTCGGACTCCAATCGACTAAAAAGCTTCACACGGTATTCCATCACTTCCGCAAAGAATGCACGAGGGTCGCGGGATCACGCGAAACAGTTTTTCCGCAACTCCCGTTCGGCGCCCGGATCGAATGAGCCCGCCTCGGGGAGGCAAGTGAAGCACCCTGCCCGACAAAATCCCTACGTAAAGACGCACCGCCAGATACACGCCAGGGACCCTCTCTAGGGGGGCCGACCCGACGGCCCATGTTGGTCGTGACGCCAGGTTCTGCCTAATGAAGCAGTCGGCGGTTCTGCGCTCGGCGCTGCCCGTTAGGGGTGAGCTGTCTACATCCGTCCTGCTCCCTCGACGCCCGCTCCCTGAGACATTCGGTCTCCCGTTTCTGCGTCATAACGGAGTCGCAGAATCGAGATACTGCATCCCATGACGTCTCGCTTCCGACCATGGCACGCACCACTGCCGGCAGCGAGAGGTCACTCCCTACCGCCGCTGCGAGCGCGGCCCTATCCCCCCCGAATCGCGGGCAATCGGCCAAGGTGTGTGACGATGTGTCCACCGGGTGTCCACACTTGTCGCAGACCTCGTCCGTCCTACCACTACAATTACGTAAGTGCAGATATCTCCCGAAGCAACCGTATCCCGTGAGTATCTGCACCAGGCGGAAATTGAAAATTTTACACATACCCACTAATATATTCAATATGTATGTCGACATATAGCGCGGGTGTGCGCCATAGCGGACGACGCTGTGTCTCGCGGAGAGGTGGTGTTGGCGGTGTCGCTCGATATCGCCAACGCGTTCAACACCCTTCCGCTGCGCTGGTCCAATTCGGGGTCCCGGTCTACCTGAGGCGGACGATCGGGACCTCTCGAACCGGTTCGTGAGGTACCCGACACGAGACGAGTGGTGTCGGCACGGCGTGTCGTGCGGCGCCCCACAGGGTTCGGTCCTCGGGCCACTCCTGTGGAACATCGGTTACGACTCGGTGCTGCGCGGGGCTAACCATGGAGGAGTCGACGTAACTTGTTACGCCGACGACACCCTGGTGACGGCTCGCGGACGAACCTTTAGGGAGGTACGCGTGTTGGCGACTGCGGGCGTAGCCCATGTCGTCGCGCGCATTCGGCGCTTGGGGTTGGAGGTGAAGCTGGGCAAGTGCGAGGCGTTATGCTTCCACGGCGCTCGGAACGCGCCGCCGCCGGGAGCGGAGCTAATAGTCGGTGGGACTTCCATCGCTGTCGATACTTCCATGAAGTACTTGGGACTCATCCTCGACGGCCGGTGAAAGTTCGACGAGTACTTTGGGCAGCTGGGCCCGAAGCTTATTCGAGCGGCTGGGTCCCTGAGCCGCCTTCTGCCCAATCTGGGCGGACCGAGCGTCGGATGCCAGCGACTCTACACCGGAGTGGTGCGCTCTATGGCGTTACACGGAGCGCCCATATAGGCGGAGAACCTGTCGGCCCTCGGCCGGACTCTGCTGCGATCTCCGCAGAGTGTCATGATCATACGGGTCGTACGCGGTTACCGTACCGTCTCCTTCGAGGCGGTGAGCGTCCTCGCCGGGACGCCGCCGTGGGATCTCTATGTTGAGTCGCTGGCGCGTGTGTACTAGCGGCGGAAGTGCGCCCTCGAGCGGGGTGAGGAGGCGAGGTGGCGCCGAGGGGGGCGCCTGGACGTGCGTCAGCGATGGGAGCGGCACTCCGCGACATGACGCACGGCCGCCTCACCGTGGAGGCTGTCTAGCCGGTCCTCGCGGACTGGCTGGACAAGGACTGCGGATTTCTTAACTTCCGCCTGGTGCAGATACTCACGGGGCATGGTTGCTTCGGGAGCTATCAGCACCAGCGTTATTGTAGTGATAGAACGGACGAGGCGTGCGACGAGTGTGGCCACCCGGTGGACACATCGTCGCACACCTTGGCCGATTGCCCGCGATGGGGGGAGGATAGGGCCGCGCTCGTAGAGGCGATAGGGAGTGACCTCTCGCAGCCGGCAGTGGCTCGTGCTATGGTCGGACGCGTGGCGTCATGGGATGCGGTATCTCGATTCTGCGACATCGTTATGTCGCAAAAACGGGAGACCGAGCTTAGAGAGCGGGCGCCGAAGGGTGCAGGAGGCGGTCGTGGTGCGCAGACAGCTCGTCGCCAACGGGCGGAGCCGAGCGCACGACCGCCGCTTGCACCCTTAGGCAGAGGAACCTGGCGCCGCGATCGACTAGGCCCGTCGGACCAGCGCCCCACTTGGAAAGGGTTCCTGGGACGTATTCGGCGGCGCGTCGTTACGTAGGGATTTAGTCAGTTGGGAGGGATGATTCACATCTCTCCCCGAAGTGGGCCTGTATGATCCAGGCACCGAATGGGGGTTGCGGAAGAACTGTTTCGCGTTATCCCGCGACCCTTGTGCATTCTATGCGGAAGTGATGGAATATCGTGTAAAGCTTTTTAGTCGGTTAGAGTCCGACACTACCCCACTACCGGCCCAGTATTATTACGGAGTGTGCGTTCCGTTAGCATTTTGTTACAAAACTTGAAGAGACTGCGAGAGGTAGGTAGGTAGGTAGGTAGGTAGGTAGGTAGGTAGGTAGGTAGGTAGGCAGGCAGGCAGGCAGGCAGGCAGGCAGGCAGGCAGGCAGGCAGGCAGGT